>JAAKHE010001108.1:52409-64013 GCA_011039315.1 Vitis labrusca | reverse complement strand
TATCATCACTAGAAATATATGGTGTCACTTCCGAATGGGTCACCATTTATCTACTTTGGTGTCACTTCCAAATATGTCACCAATTGGTACCCTCTATGGTGTCAGTGGAGAAGGTGACGCTATGTTGTAGTGACACTCTATGTTTAGGTGTCCATTGAGAAAAAGCAGAGAGAAGATTTGCAGTCGCGCCTATCAGCACAGAAAGAAGAGTTAGAGGCTGAGTTTGCTGCGCAACGAGAGGAACTTGAAGCAGACTACTAGAAGCAGGTAGACGAAATGTACTTTTTGGCTACCGTTGCTGTATGAAGAAACATGGTATCAAACGGGACGTCCCTTCGATTCCCCCAGGTGAGGAAGACAAGCTGCGCAGCAAGCCTTCCCAATGAGAGCTTTTCTTTTTGTAATTTTTACTACGATTCCTCTTTGTACTTTGTAGTCCGAAGAGTCTCTATGTATACAATTTTCACAAGTATTAATAAAACATTCTTTATTCAGATTGCATTTGTATTTCTACCTTTCCTTTATTGATAATACTGCTTTAGATTAGACACATTCTATGGTCGGGGCACCGGGGTTTCGTCTAGCTTCTGTAGATGATAGGCTCCACTTTCACTTGTCTTAGATACTATATAGGGGCCTTCCCAGTTGGCTTGAAATTTTTCCGTTCCTGTGTCAGCAGTATTTTCAAAAACCTTTCTAAGGACCAGCGCACCACTTTTAAAGTTCCTGGGCCTTGCCTTGCGATTGTAGTGAGCGGCTGCCCTTTGTTGATAGTCAGCCATCCGGATGGATGCGGTTTCTCTTATTTCGTCTACCCAGTCCAAATTTCTTCCTAACTCCGCATTTGCATCCTCTTGTGGTCCTGCCTCGGTCCGGATAGTAGGTAGCCCTATTTCAGTAGGAATGACTGCGTCCATACCATATGCGAGGGCGAATGGAGTATTTCCTATCGGACGTCCGGGTGTGGTTCGGTAAGCCCACAGGACGCCGGGTAGCTCCTCCACCCACTTTCCTTTGGCTTGCTCGAGCCTCTTCTTTAAGGCAGCTATTAAGGTCTTGTTTATGGTCTCTGGTTGCCCATTACTTTGAGGATAACGTGGTGTGGAGTATGAATTCCGGATGTTTAGTTCCGAACAGAAATTTCGGAAATTTCTGCTATCAAACTATGGACCGTTGTCGGCTATAATGGTTTGGGGGATTCCAAAGCGGCAAACGATGTTTTTCCATACGAACTTGGTGACATCTTTGTCTTTGATGCTAGCGTATGCTTCAGCCTCCACCCATTTACTGAAGTAATCCGTGGCGACAAGCAGAAATTTCTTCTGGGCTGCTGCGGCTGGTAGGGGTCCTACTATGTCCATGCCCCACTGCGCGAAGGGCCAGGGACCTGAAATTGGTTTCAATGTCTCCAACGGCACATGCGGTATGGGAGCGTGCCTTTGACATTTGTCACATTTTTTTACATAGGCTGCCGTATCTTTTTTCATCGTGGGCCAGTAATACCCTTGTGAATGGGCCCTATGCGCCAGAGATTGACCGCCGGAATGGTTCCCACATACCTCCTCATGCAACTCAGATAATACATACAGGACCTCTGAGTGGTTTAGGCATCTGAGGTAGGGACCTGTAAAGGATCGCTTGTACAAGTGCCCCCCAATCAAGGTGAAGCGGGCGGCTTGTACCCGGATCTTGTGTGCTTGCTTGGGTTCTTCTGGCAGAGTGCCTGTCCGGAGATATTCTATGATGACTTCCATCCAGCCTTTGTTGTCTATTTGGTTTGCCTCAATGGTATTGCAAGTGGAGGCTTCCGCGACGGAAGGGTTGGCTTGCACATGTATAGGCAATAATATGACTTCTTTGATGGGAAGGGAAACGACTATGCCTGCCAGAGCATCCGCGCGTCCATTTTCCGTTTGCCTAATTTTTTCGATCGTCCATTCGGTGAAGTGCTGTAAGGTGTCCCTTACTTTAGTCAAGTATCGTGCCATGCGCTCATCCTTAGCTTCATATTCCTTCTGGACGTGCCTTACCATGAGTTGGGAATCACTATAGACCCGGAGCCTGGAGACGGATAGAGCCAGGGCGAGGTCCAATCTGGATAGGATGGCCTTATACTCCACTTCATTGTTAGAAGCGGGGAATCCCAGTCGGATAGCTTGCTCCAGATGTTCTCCTGTTGGGGATTGCAGCAGGAGCCCTACGCCGGATCCTGATGACCGGGAGGCTCCATCAACCTGCAACGTCCACGATTCTTTTTCACTTGGTTCTTTGCGCTGGATAGGCCTTCGGGAGTATTCCAGCACGAAGTCAGCCATCACTTGGCCTTTCATGGATAACCTGGGTTGGAACTCGATTCCAAATTCGCTCAATTCTATGGCCCATTGAAGCATTCTTCCGGTTAGGTCCGACTTGTGCGGTATGTTGCGAAGGGGTTGGTCAGTTAACACGACCACCGGGTGGGCTTGGAAATATGGGGCCGAACGGCATGACTTTGTAGCAATAAAGTCCGTGTGGCGTTATGAAGGCTGTCTTTTCTTGGTCATCCAAGGCCATGGGGATTTGGTGGTATCCGGAGAAAGCGTCTAGGAAGGAGAGCATCCCTTGCCCAGCAGTGGAGTCCACAATTTGATCTATGCGTGGCAAAGGGAAACTGTCTTTTAGGCATGCATTATTGAGGTTGGTGTAATCGACGCACACCCGCCATTTGCCTTCTTTTTTGGGTACCACCACTACATTTGCCAACCAGTCCGGGTATTCTACTTCTCTGATGAATCCGGCTTCCAACAACTTGTCAATCTCATCCCGGATAATCTTTTGCCTGTCCGGATGAAAACGTCTAACTTTCTGTCGGATGAGTCTTGCTGCTGGCAAGACGTTAAGCCTATGAGAGACGAAGGAGGGATGAATTCCCTTCATATTAGAATGCGCCCATGCGAAGACGTCATGATTCTATCGGAGGGCGTTTTGAATGTTCCGGGTCTCTTCAGGCGTCAAGAGGGAACTGATATATGTAAGGCAAGTACCTTCTTCTGAAATTTGAATTGTCTGCAAGGGATCTGCTACCAGGGGATCCTTGTCCGCCGGACACAGTGATTGCTATTGGTCAAGTGTATGGGTGGACTCAGGGAGGGGTTTATTCTCCTGGCTGGTCCCTGCTTCTCGTGCTATCTGGTAGCATTGGCGAGTGGCTAACTGGTTGCCGTACAGGTCGATTTGCCCATCCTCGGTAAGAAAGCTTACCATTTGATGATACGTGGAAGGAATGACTTTCATATAGTGCAGCCATGTGCGCCCCAAGATGACATTGAAGGGTAATAAGTCTTATACCACCGAAAATTGAACGTTGAGAGTGACTGGACCAGCTTGGACTGGCAGTACAATGTCTCCTAAAGAAGTAGTAGCCGCTCCGTTGAACCCGGACAAGATTCGCCCGGGGTTCTCGAGACCAATTAAATTGTGTCCCATGTGGCTTATTACTGATGCTTGCACCAGATCGGCTGAGCTACCTGGGTCAACTAAGATGCGTCTAACATCGAAGTTGTCCATTTCCAAGGACAGAATGACGGCGTCGTGGTGCGGCCGCAATATTCGTGTGGGGTCTATTGGTGGGAAAATGATGGTCCCATCTATGGGGCGAGGGCCCCCCTAGTTATCCCAGACCGGATGGAATTGATACGCTCACGCACTAATGCTTCCCGCAACAATCTTTGTCTCTTTCGTTTGGAGTCATGCTCTTCATCCGATGGACCTCCATTGATATAGTTTATAATGGCTTTGGGGGCGGTTGGAGTCACGGGGGTTCTAGAGTTGTGATTTCGGGAAACGTCTCTACCTCCGGCATCTGAGCGGAGGTATTGCCTCAAATGTCCCGCCTTTATAAGCCTTTAGACCAAATAATGGAGGCTCCTGCACGTCTCCATTGTGTGACCATGCTCCTTATGGAAGACATACTTTTTACTATGATCCCTTTTGGATGGGTCCGTTCCGAGGGGTCTAGGCACCTGAAATCGGACATGCCTTGGATCATAGGGAGAAGCTTCTCATAGGATATGGAAAGGGGTGTGAGGGGTGGCATTTCCGGGCGACTTGGCCCTTCATGCCTTCGATCGGATGGCCTTGGCCGTCCGGAAGTTTGGCACTTCTTTCTGCACCATTTCTGGATGCCTGTCCGGCAACCAAGATTTGCTGGGTGGCTGCTCGCACGTCATCTTCGAGCATTGAGTATTTGCTTGCACGCCGGAACAAATCGTCCATCGTCGTTGGAGGCTTCTTAGCGAGTGATTCGAAAAATGGGGTGCCTGGACAGATGCTTCGCTTGAAGATCTGCAGGACAACGTCCATGCTATAAGCCTCTACCTGTAATACGGCTTGACCAAACCGCTTCACGAACTCTCTTAAGGATTCGCTATCCTGCATTTTTATGTTTTGCAGAGTGCTGATATTCTGCTTTTGCCGAACGGAGCATAAGTATTGTCCCACGAAGACTTCCGACAGGTCCCTGAAATTATCAACAGAGTTGGAAGGTAGGCGGTGAAACCATGAGATGGCCTGCCCTTGTAAGCTGGTGGGGAATACTTTGCATAGTAATGCGTCGTTTCCTATATCGAGAGTCATGAGCTGTCGATAATGCATGATGTGGTCGAAGGGGTCGCTAGACCCATCGTACGTGGAGAATTTTGGTACGAGGAATCCCCTTGGGGGCTCGTAATGAATAATATGAGAGCAAAAAGGCGTGGAGAGCATCTCATCCAGCCTTTTGCTGATGGAGCCTATGGGTGGCTCGTTTGGGAGATTTCTCCCAACTTGTCGTACCATTTGATGGGGGGGAACGTTCTGCACCATAGGGGTGACAATAGGGTCACGGTGCGGAAGAACATTCTGCACCATGGGGGTGACCATAGGGTCAGGGTGCGTTCCCCAGGTTGTGGCTACTGGCGGCCTTGGCCTGCCAGGCTCTTGGGGACCTAGTCTCGCGCGCATCGCACCCGACAACTGAGGCCTTTTGTCGCATTGTCTCTTTGACGAGAGACGAGTGGAGTCTGAGCTTTCCTCACGGGGAGCTCGGCGCATGGGCGTGTGTGGCTCATGTGACCTAACGTTGCATGCTTCAGGGATTGCTCCTGCTGTCTCAGGGTATATTGACTCTGGGTTAGGCCTTGAGTTTGCTACCTGGCCTCTTGAATGCTAACGACGGGGAGGCCCCGCCGATGAAGCCTGGATGCGCAACACAGTGTTTTCTTCCCTTAGTCTCACTGTCTCTTGGATGAGAGCTTGCAGTTGTCGCTTGCTTGCCAACTGTCTTCTTTTGATGGCTTGGCGCCATTCAGAATTACCTTCCTCTCCCCTAGCAGATGAGTGGCTTCTGGAAGGTGCGACCATCTTTGCTGGTGATTGAATCATCGAACTCTTCCCATAGACAGCGCCAATGTTGAAGCCTTGCGTCCCGATAATCCACGTAGCTGCCAAATGGACGCACGCTTTCAACCAAGATAGAGTTCTGGTTCAGTTGTCCCTGCAAAAGATGTCCTGACAGGGTGTCCGGACACACCCTCCGATGGTTTTGTTAGCCATGGTTAGAGAGATTAAGCAGTTGGCCTTTTACTAGGTATAGCAAGCTTACCTTCCTCCTTGTGTGAAGGTTCATATATATAGTGACAGAAGCTCTGCCTCCCTCTTTAATGGTGGGGAGACTTTTTGGCTCGTCATGATGCCTCTAGGTGGTGGCAAGGCCATCATCACCCTACGGGCAGTTGTCAGAGATCTTTGGAGGTGACTTGGCTGTCATAGATCGTGGGAAGTGACTTGTCATCATTCCCGTCCTTTTGCTCTACAGGCGACGGAATGTGGGTTGTGGCAGGCTGTCGAAATGACGTAGTAAGACTTGCTTACTGTGATCAACAATCCGGACAACAACATATCCAAATAGGATGTGGCGGTCGTCCGGATGTGATATGGCGGTCGTCCGGATGTGGTGTTTGCAAGTGCTGTGTGCTTCTCCCTGAGGAAGTCCGGATAGGGTGTGTCCACTTGGGGGAATCCGGATGGAGCTGATCCGGATAGAAATGCGTGCCACGTGTCATCAGGAGGAGGGGTCCCTACAATATATATATTATCAAGAATTATCCAAAACTATATATTTTTTTTAAAAATCTAACTTAATAACTACTTGTTAGTACACTTAAGCAACTAACTAACAAACTAACTGTAGCAAGAAGCTTACAACTCTAACTAAATGCACTAGCTCACCAGCTTCAGTTTGAATGTTTAAACACTATATATATTTACAAATTTAGAACAAAGATTTAATTCATTTGAGAAATAAGAGTTATCATTATAAAAAATATACATAATATTTATAAGTAACAATTTTCCTTTAAAGAAAAGTACCCAAGTAAGACTACAAAATCTATATCTATTGTCTATTTATCGAGAATGACATTGACATTCAGGTTACTTATCAAAAAGGTGTAAGAATAAATTGTACATAACACCTCTTTAAGCTTTTATATATATTGTCTTTAGTAAGTGGAATGAATTATGACAATTAAATAATCGATCATGGATACTAAGAAAAGGAAAACACAAATATAAAACAAGTCATGGTGTTTGTCATGTTACAAAACGTACAAAATAAATGATAAGAGAATTTGCATAAGTTGATTTATGAAACTAATTAAAAACATTGGTTTAATTATTTCTAAATTCAAAGGATTAAAAAAGTTTACTTACATAAAAGAAAGTTATTCCAATTTGATGATTTCAATCTATTTTAAGTACAAAAGAAAGTTTTTGTTTATTTTTTTTATTTACAAAAAATGCTTCAAAGTATTTTATTTATAAGAAAATGATTTTTATTTACTTATCCTAAAAAAAGAATAATTTTCACAAATTCTATTTACCAACATTCCACTTTGATTTTCATGGAGAAGAGAATATTTTTATAATATTTTTATTACAATATGATTTTTATAATTTTATTTACAAAAAGGTATCCAAATCTAATCTTATGTCTAAAAGAATATATATATATATATATATATATATATTTTTATAAATTATTTACGAAAAGGATTTTTAAAATGTATTTAATTTACAATTTTGTTTAAAACAAATGATATTTACAAATTACTTTAAAATAGATTTTTTGCAAATTTATTTAGAAAATAATAAATATTCGGATCCAATTTTATTTACAGAAGAAATGATTTCTTTAGTTTTGATTCAAAATAATATTTTTACAATTTTATTTACATTAGTATAAACATTCAATTCGGATTTATTTACTAGAAAGCTTTTTTTTCCATTTTTATTAAGACATGATTTTTACAATTTTATTTTAAAAAAAGTTTACAATTTTATTTTAAAAAAGATTTTTGCAATTTTTTTAAAAAAGGTTTTACTATTTTATTAAAACAAAATGCTTTTTAAATTTTATTTAAAAAAATGATTTTCACAATTTAAAAAAGAAGAAAACTTTACAGTTTTATTTTTTTTTTAAAATGATTTTCCAATTGTATTTAGAATTTATTTAAAAAAGGATTTCCAGTTTTTATTTTTAAAAAATTTATTGTTTTATTTCAATTTTATTGTGTTTTTCTTTTTTTCTTTCTTTTTTTCTTTTATAAAAAAGGAGTTCAAATTTATCTCCCTCTCTTAAAAAAAAGAAGTTCAAATCTCTTTCTCTATCTTTCTCTCAAAAAATGATTTTTACAAGTTAAAATAGAAGAAGAAAACTTCACAGTTTATTTTTTTTTTAAAAATGATTTTCCATTTGCATTTACAATTTATTTTTAAAAATATTTTTTAATTTTATTTAAAGGGGAAATCATGTAATCATACACCAATTAAAAATAAATAAATGAGATTTTAGAACTTTTTTTTTCCTTTTCAATTTTAGTATAAAATGGGAAAAAAATATTGTCTATTCATGCTCTCTAATAGTGCTTTTAAATTTGTTTCACAAAAGGAGAAAGTACATACCAATTTAATACCACATATTGACAAGTACATGTGTCATTTATTTTTATTATTTCTCTCACATTAGTATATCTCACTTACAACTTGTTACGTTCTCACTTTTTTCTTTTTTCTTTTTTCATTTTTTTATATTTTTCCCTTTCCTACCACCATAATCCATTGTCACCTATTATAACTTTTATTATTATTTTTCTCTTTTTCATTTATATTCTTTTTAATATGTTCATATATTTTCTCATAAAACTTCTTTAATTTTAATTTTTCTTTACTCTCTAATTTTTCCATATTTATTGATTTTAATTATTTTTTTTGACACATTAAACTTAAAATGATAATATATAATAAATAGTTAATATAAAAAATTAAATAAAAACAAAATTATATAATGGACAAAAATGAAAATATTATCCCACAAAGAATATACTTGATGATTTTAAATATTAATTATAATAATACATTTGATAAATTAAGGTTTAAATTTAAAAATCATATTTTATTATTAAAAAATTTATGATATAAGATTTTTTATATTAATACTAAACAAACGATTTATTTATTTTGTAAATTCTATCATATGTAAAAGTAAAAATATCTTTGTAATACTATTTTATTATTTACATTATTTTTCTTTTAATTTTCATTTTAAATTTATCATATCAAAATTACAATAAGTGATGGTGCTTTTATCATTTTTCTTATGATTTTAAATTGATTATGGATCTAACTTTTTGTTTGGTTAAAATATTTAATATTTAATTAAAATAAAATATAAAAGAAAATATATTTTTCATTAAAAAAATTGTATTTAACATTTTATATTAATTTCATAAAAAATAGGTACATCCTTAAAAAAAAAAAAGGGTAAATTCATGCTTAGGGGAATCAGAACCACTATCATACTTATTATGGTGTATATATTCCTTTGGGATTCTCGATAAGTAATTGGAGGTCCTTGCCCACCCCAAAACAAACTTTGCAATCCTAAGTATATCCATTCTTAGAGAAAACAAGACCCCTATCTTCATTCTCATGGTTCACATATTCCTTTAAGGACCCTTGAGAATGAATTGGAGGTTGTTCCCCACCCTGGAACAGACATTGAAACTCAAGATACATCCTAAAGATAATTTGGTACATCATTTACAAAATTTGGTATATTTTTCACAAAATTTGTCACATCCTTAAAACAATTTGGTACATTCAATCCATGAGCTACCAAGACCTCTATATTATTACTCATGGTTCTTTAATTTCTGTAAGAATCTTTAGGAAGTAATTAGAGGTCGTTTTCTACTCCGAAACCCAAAGTATATTCTTAAGGAAATTTGGTACATCGTTAAGAAATTTTGGAACATCCAATCCTTAGGCTATTGAGACCCCTATCTATCTTCTCATGATCCATTTTATCTTTTAAGGACCCACAAGTAGTGATTGGAGGTCATTCCCCACCTTGTAATGAACATTAGCACTCTTAGTACATCATTTGCAAAATTTGATACATTCTTCACAAATTTTGGTACATCATTCACAAAATTTGGACATCCTTCACAAAATTTGGTACATCCTTAAAAATGTTTGGTACATCCAACCCTTGAGCTATCGAAACCTTTATCTTAGTACCCATGGTCTATTTATTCCTTTATGGATATTTGGGAAGTGATTGGAGGTTGTTCCCTACTTCGAAACGAACATTGGAACCCTAGATACATCCTTTAGAAAATTTGATACATTCAATCATTGAGCTAATAGGATACCTATCTCCCTTCCCGTGGTCAATTTCTTCTTTTAGAGACTCTCGGTAAGTGATTAGAGGTCATTCCTTTGGAGTGCATGAATAGACAATATTTTTTCTCATTTTATACTAAAATTAAAAAGGAAAAAGTAAAGTTCTAAAATCTCATTTTTTTTTAGTTAATGTATGGTTACATGATTTCCCCTTATTTAAAAAAATATTTTATTATTTTATTTCAATTTTGTTATGCTTTCTTTTTCTCTCTTAAAAAAAGAACTTCAAATCTCTCTGTCCCTCTCCCTCCCATTTCCTCTTATTTAAAAAAACGTTTTATTATTTTATTTTAATTTTATTATGTTTTTTTTTCTCTCTTAAAAAATGAAGTTCACTCGTAAAAAAAGGAAGTTCAAATCTTGACTTGATTTATATTAACTCAAACTTTTGGTCACTATCCAATTGACTTGATTTCTATATCAACTTAAACTTTCGGTCACTCTTGCATTAATTTTAATGTTAAGGTATTAATTCAATTGATTTGATTTATATTAATTTAAACTTTTGATCTAATAAGTACCTAGATATAACGGCATTTCTCTCTCTCTCTCTCTCTCTATATATATATATACATATATAAAAGGTATCAGTTCAATTGACTTGATTTATATTAACTCAAACTTTTGGTTTCTCTCCAATTGACTTGATTTCTATATTAACTTAAACTTTTGGTGACTCTCACATTAATTTTAATGTTAAGGTATAGTTCAATTGACTTGATTTATATGAACTTAAACTTTTGGCATAATAGGTGCCTAAATATAACGGCAAAGCCTTGATTTATATAGGAGGTCATCAAGATGAACTGTGAACCTAATTGATGCATGTGTACCCAAAGCCTACCATTGGTTTATAATATTGTTATCATAATATTTAAATATGGGACACTTTATCATGTTAAGATCAAAGAAAGCACAAGAGATGCAATAAAAAACAATATCTAGCATAGGCAAACAAACCTCAATAGACCAAAGCCACAATAATATCACGGTAATAAAAGAATTTGGGAAACTAAGTTCTTTTGTATACAAACCAAAAATTATTTTAGAAAATTAATTAAAAGAAATACTAATATTAAGGAAAAAAAATTAGTGTCTAGATGAAAAGAAAATTGCAAATGATTTGTTTTTCAATTATACCTATTGTAAGAATCATATTATTAATTATTTTGATTCTTAATTAAAAATAATTTAGAAAATAGAAATATATAATTTTTTTTAATTAAAATGTGATTTGAGTTAGGATAATTCTTAAATTTTTGACAAATTTTCAATGCCAATATTTCATTTACATAAACCACAGAATATTTAATAAATAATTCTGCTTTGACAAATGTCCTTACAAACGATGTTCTTCATTTTGAATGTTTATGATGACAAAAAAAAAACTGAAAGTTACGTGATCTGATTCAAACTAAACCACCAAGTCCCTAGAGGAGACGTATGTAACCAGCTAATCAATTCAGTACACGAAAATCATTCCGCCACCTTCATTGGGATAAGATTCTTGTGGTCTCTTCTGTGACCAACCCTTCCATATCATGGGCCCCAAAACCAAACCAAATTCCACATACTTTTCAACTGCATACAACCATGCACTGAATGCCAGTGCTGCCCTACAAATAATATGGAGGTTGCCAAGCTATTTCTCTCATACTTATCCATTCATCATTCAAGGTATAGTACTGTTCTATCACTGTTCCAAGGAATTAACATGTCTACTCAAGTCTCAGCATGTTCTCTAGCCCAGATTCCTAAACCCAAAAATCGTCCTGTGGCAAATTTTCACCCCAACATTTGGGGTGACCAATTTATCACCTACACCCCTGAAGACAAGGTAAT
>JAAKHE010001108.1:35397-47625 GCA_011039315.1 Vitis labrusca | reverse complement strand
TGGTTACATGAAGAACACAGACCAACAATTGAAGAGTACATGCGTGTTGCAGTAGTAAGCTCAGGATATTATCTGATTGCAACCACTTCCCTGGTGGGAATGGGAGAAAGAGCAACAAAGGAGGCCTTTGATTGGGTGACCAACGATCCTAAGATTATGTCATCTTCAAGTTTAATTGCGAGGCTCATGGATGACATCAGATCACATAAGGTATGCAAAATATGAGATTCAAATGGGGTGAACATAACACACTGGTTTTTTCTCAACTTTTGTATTATACATGCAGTTTGAGCAAGAGAGAGAGCATGTGGCCTCAGCCATTGAATGTTACATGAATCAATATGGTGGCTCTGAGGAACAAGCATACAACAACTTTCAAAAGCAAATTGAGAATGCATGGATGGATATTAACCAAGAATGCCTCAAACCTACTGCTGTTCCAATGCCTATCCTTGCTCTTATTCTCAATCTTGCACGAGCCGCGGATGTCTTTTACGAAGAGCAAGATGGGTACACGCATGTTGGGAAAGTGATGAAGAATAACATTGCTTCTTACTTCATTGACCCTATAATATGACCAAATGGAGGAGTTGATTAACGTCCCCTATCTAATAAATCACTATAATAAGGTGAAAGAGTAATATATAATAAATCACTATAATAAGGTGCAGGAGTAATATATAATAAATCATTGTAATAAGGAGTAATCTCCGGGTTTCAAAATAATTAAGTTTGATTTCTTATGTTATATTTGTTTTGCTGTTCCATTTAGTTAATAATATGTGTGGAAGCAACTAAATCTGTAAATCGACGAGAGTTGTTGAAATGTTTAAACAATGAGCCAAAGATATGGCTTTAAGAGAAATGAGTCAACACACAGGAGTGGACTACGAGATATTAAACAATGAGGTAAGGATATGACTTTAAGAGAAATGGCATGAGTGGAATCTTAGAGGATCTTAAGGTAAGAATATTGAGATATTCATGGGGATGCTTATTAATATATATAGTTAGTGTATTAGAATTACATATTTAATTACTATATCTCTTATATATTTAGTTAATATGTTATCATTATTTTATTTATTTTTGGAAATAAGGGTAAATTAGTCTTATTTGAATTCTATATACAATATTTTATCATCTATATACGACATTTGAAAGTGAATATGTTTTATATATTTTCATAGATATGACACTAAAACGTTGCTTAATGGTCCTAAACTCAATATAATGGTCAGAAAAGGTAAAATGCTTTATTTTATTTTTAATAATTTTCTCTCAATTTTTTTAGATATTGAAAAGGAAGCTTGAATTTGAAAAGTTTTCAAAAATTAAATTTGATTAAATTTTTAAAACTCAATTAGATTATTTTTAGTTTGAGTGTTTGATCTCGTCTGTACATCTTTAATTAATCAAGGGTACTACAAAATTTCAATATTTTTGTTGTTAGTAATTTCTGTATAAATTAAAGGTTAATGTCAAGACATGTGAACAAGAGTAGTGAAAGACAATTTATTTTTTAAAAAATTTTTCAACCAATCATCTCTTTTTAAACAATGGTATTAGAACCATGAGAAAAAGATAACAAGTGATAGGGGAAGAAAATGTCAGGACATGTCATTTTTGGAAAAGGGATAGAGGTGGATAAATCCAACGTAGAAAATGAAATCATTAATTTCATTGCCAACGAAGCCTAGGCCACCTCATTACACTGGAGACTTTTTGACCTTTCAAAGCCATTTTAGTTTGTTTGTTTGTTTTGTTGTCTTCTTCCAGGAAAAGTGTGGAGAATGTTATTTGAAAGTACCTTCGCTATTTATTTATAGGAATTTTAGTCCATTCAAATGCCTAAATCAACTAAACTATTCTAATTTTAGTAAATAATATGTACAAAATTATAAGAGAATCAAAATTTTAAAAACTAAAATAAAAAAAGGAAAATGAAAGAAAAAGCCCTTAAGAATAATCGTACATTGTGCACCAAAATTCAACCAAATTTCACTTTCTTTTCAACAACATACAACTGTTGAAGGCCATTGCTGCCCTGTAAATACTATGGAGCTTCCCAAGTTATTGCACTCATACTTATAAATTCAGCATTCAAAGTATAGTGTTCTACTACAGTTCCAAGAAATTAACATATCTAGTCAAGTCTTAGCATGCCCTCTAGGCCAATTTTCACCCTAACATTTGGGGTGACCAGTTCGTGGCCTACACTACTGAAAACGAGGTGATTGAATGAAAATATGTGTTAATCTTATATGGCTTATAAATACCTATTCAAAATTTTTTTTGTCTTAATGTGTTGGTTAGTAAAATTACTTGGTTGTCACAGGTAACACGTGCCTACAAAGAGAAGCAGGTTGAAGATCTGAAAGAGGAATTTCGAAGGAAGCTAATGAATCAGCCTGTAACACTTCCCAATAATTGAAATTCATCGATCCAGTGCAACGTCTTGGGGTGGCATACCACTTTGAAAGAGGGATAGAAGTGCTACAACATATTTATGATAGCTATCTTGATGGTGATGATAATAAGGGTGACCTCTTTAATGTTGCTCTTAAATTTCGGTTACTAAGACAAGATGGGTACAATATTTCGTGTGATAAGAACCCAAGGAACTATCATGTCTAAGCTAAGTGTATCCATCTCATAATTGCAATCTTATGTTCAAATTACGATATTTATGTAGGTATATTCAACAAGTTCAAGGATGAAAAGGGTAACTTCAAGAAAGCTTTGATCAGCATAATACGAGGCATGCTAGGCTTGTATGAGGCTGCACATTTGAGAGTTCATGGAGAAGACATACTGGATGAAGCACTTGCTTTCATGACTACCCATTGAAGGTCCATGGCAGAACATTTAGAATATCCTCTTGTAGAACAAGTTGCTCATGCCCTAAAGCAGCCCATTAGAAAAGGTTTAGAGAGGCTAGAGGCAAGGTGGTATACATCTATCTACCAGAATGAAACTTTGCATGACAGAACTCTACTAAGGCTGACCAAGTTAGATTTCAATTAATGCAGTCCCTACACAAGGAGGAGCTAAGCAATATTGCTAGGTTTGCTTTCAAATTACTAGCAAATATACATAGTCACCTTCTCTTTTTGCCCCGAGTTAATTGTTTTAATGAATTTTAGGTGGGTGGAAAGAATTAGACTTTGTGACAAAGCTACCTTTTGCACGAGATGGATTAGTGGAAGACAACTTCTGGATACTTGGGGTGTATTTTAAGACTTGATATGTCCAGGCTAGATGAATTCTAACCAAAATAATTGCCATGACATCCATTCTAGATGATATATATATATATGATGCATATGGCACACTTGAAGAACTTGAGCTCTTCACCGAGGCCATTGAGAGGTTTGATACATGCAAATTAAATTACCAACCTTCATCATTTATATTGTATGTGATTCTTAGATAGGCCTGGTTTAATTTTCAGGTGGGATATTAAAAGCATAGATCACCTTCCAGAATACATAAAACTTTGGCACTCTTAGATGTGTACAAAGAAACTCAGGAAGAGATGGAGAAAGAAGGAAACCAATATCGGGTTCCACTATGCGATAGAAGCAGTAGGACATTTTGCATTGACATTATTTTGTATAGTAACATATCATAGGAATATAATAGAAGAATATATGAGTAAAGCACTGGTAACCTCAAGTTACTCCATGATTATAACCGTATCTTTCTTCAGTATGAGAGAAATCGTAACAAAGGATGCCTTTGATTGGGTGATCAGTGACCCCAAGATTATCACGACATCAACTGTAATTGGGAGGCTCATGGATGACATCAATTCACATAAGGTATTGTGAATATGGTAGTTCCTGTTAAGCTATGATTTGACCTTGACCTAAAAGCCCAATCAAACATACTTGGGTTTTAGGAGTAACATTTCTCAATCAAACCATATGTTTCTCTTGCGTATGTTTCTTAAAGTTGAAGGCAGGTATGATTGATTTTTATTTTTAGTTTGAGTGTTTGATCTACTCTGTGTATCTTTAATACATATTTAAAATACTTGGATCAAGTTTGAAACTTTTATGTTATTCAAAAATCACGTGATGGAGAAAATTCCTAGAAGTTACCAAGAAAAAGATGTTCCGACAAGGATTATTAAGACATTGAAAAAAAAAAACATGCGGGAGTTCAATTTTTCGTAAAAAAAAATAAAAATAAAAATATTATGGAGAACCAATTTAATCAACTCATCATTTTCCTAGCCAGAATTATTAAGACTTTGAAAAACTTACCCTATCTACAAATTGACATGTCAAAGAGAAGAAATTTTAGGTTCAATGTATTTGTGGGTGGAAACTTTGCTCTATAAGAAATAGTTATAGAGTTAAATCTGCTTAATTTGGACCAAAACAAATCCTTAAATCCTCAATCCCCACGTTCTTGCATTTTACTCGATAGCCTTTGTCATGGAAGTCAAGGGCACCTCTTCACACTTGTCACTCTGTAATTCATTCAACTTTTTTGTTTTCTTCCAAAGTGTTGTAACATTGGTATTGAAGTCTTATCCATTCCATAGTGTTTCAAAACCCATATTCCAAATAATCTCTCACATTTTCCAACTATTTGGTTGTTTCTTTTGTTGTCTTCTTCTAGAAAAGTGTGGAGAGAAATGTCTTCCCTTTGCTATTTATTTAAAGTAATTAATTTGTGCAGAATCAAATGTCTCAAAGGTCTAACCTAATCTGGTTTTAGTAAATGTAATTTACAAATTAGTGAAATCCATTGGATATTGATTTCAATAATGGCCTAGGCACTTACATGAGTGAGGACCTCAAAATTCAATAATAATAATAATGTTATATTTTTAAAGAATACTTTTTCAATTGGAAAAGTGATAAATATGATTGAAATTAATGATTTTTTTTTTTAGGTACAATGGAAGATATCAGAGGTTATTGTTATTTCTAAGATATCAGTAGGATAATTAAAATAATAATAATAATTGTTTTTAGTAAAAGTTTTAATTTAATTTAAGTATATAAAATAAATAAATAGTTAGAATAAGATTTGGAAGGAATATGAGTGTTACAAAAATTTGAAAATTCGCTAATTTAGATTATTATTGTTTTGGAAGTTGAATATAATATCAGAGTAAACGGACCATCGGTAATAAGATAGGGGTCCTAGTAGCTCAAAAATTAGATGTACCAAATTTTTTTAACGATGTATCAAATTTTGTGAAATATGTACCAAATTTTATAAAAGATGTACCAAATTTTGTAAATGATTTATTAAGAGGGCCAAAGTCCATTTCAAAGTGGGGAACAATCTTCAATCACTTACTAAGGTTGTCCAAAGGAATAAATGAATCATGGGAAGAAAGATAGGTGTCATGTTAGCTCAATGATTGAATGTATCAAATTTTCTTAAGGATGTACCTAGGGTTCCAAAGTTTATTTCAAAGTACGGAACGACCTCCAATCACTTTCCAAAGATACCTAAATGAATGAACAAACCATGGGTAATAAGATAAGGGTCTCGATAGCTCAAGGATTGGGTGTACAAAATTTTGTAAATGATGTATCAAATTTTGTAAAAGATGTACCAAGGTTGCCAAAGTTTATTCTAAGGTGGGGAACAACCTCTAATCACTTACCGAGGGTCTCTAAAGGAAGAAATTGACCGTGGGAAGTGAGCTAGGTGTCTCGTTAGCTCAAGGATTAAATGTATCAAAATTTTTAAATGATGTACTTAAAATTCCAAAGTCTGTTTCGAAGTAGAGAACGACCTCCAATCACTTTCCAAAGATTCGTAAAGGAATAAACAGAGCATGGGTAATAAGATAGAGGTTTCGATAGCTCAAGGATTGGATGTACCAAATATTTTTAAGGATGTACCAAATTTTATGAAAAATGTACTAAATTTTGTAAATAATGTATCAAATTTTGTAAAGGGTGTACTAAGAGTGTCAAAACTCATTCTGAGGTGCGGAATGACCTTTAATCACTACCTGAGGGTCCTTAAATGATAATTTTGACCATAAGAAGATAAATAGGAGTCTCAATAGACCGAGGATTGGATGTACCAAAATTTCTTAAGAATGTAGCAAATTTCCTTAAGGATGTACTTAGGGTTTCGAAGTAGAGAACGACCTCTAATTACTTCCTAAAGATTCCTAAAGAAATAAACGAACCATGAGTAATAATATAGGGGTCCTGGTATCTCATGGATTGAATGTACCAAATTTTTTTTAAAGATATGCCAAATTTTATGAAAAATATACCAAATTTTGTAAATGATATACCAAATTATCTTTAGGATGTACCTTGGGTACCAATGTTTGTTCCAAGGTGGGGAACAACCTCCAATTCATTCTCGAGGGTCCCTAAAGGAATATATGAACCATGAGAATGGAGATAGGGGTCTTGGTTCATCTAAGAATGGATATGCCTAGGATTGCAAAGTTCGTTTAAGGGTGGGCGAGGACCTCCAATTACTTATCGAGAGTCCCAAAGGAATATATACACCATGATAAGTATGATAGTGGTTCTAGTTTCCCTAAGCATGAATTTACCTTGTTTTTTTTTTTTAAAGGATGTACCTATTTTTTTTTATGAAATTAATATAAAATGTTAAATACAATTTTATATTTTATTTTTAAATTTTTAATTTTTATGAAAAATATATTTTCTTTTATATTTTATTTTAATTAAAATTTAAAAATTTTAACCAAACAAAAAGTTAGATCAACAATCAAATTAAAATCATAAGAAAAATGATAAAAATACCATCACTTATTGTGATTTTGATATGATAAATTTAAAATGAAAATTAAAAGAAATATAATGTAAATAATAAAATAGTATTACAAAGATATTTTTACTTTTACATATGATAGAATTTCCAAATAAATAAATCATTTTTTAGTATTAATATAAAAAAATCATGTATCATAAACTTCTGAATAATAGAATAGGATTTTTAAATTTAAACCTTAATTTATCAAATGTATTATTATA
Organism: Vitis labrusca; assembly: GCA_011039315.1. Classification (NCBI taxonomy): domain Eukaryota; kingdom Viridiplantae; phylum Streptophyta; class Magnoliopsida; order Vitales; family Vitaceae; genus Vitis; species Vitis labrusca. The sequence goes on along the minus strand of JAAKHE010001108.1, from coordinate 40,627 downwards.
ATTACTATTTAAAATCATCAAGTATATTATTTGTGGGATAATATTTTCATTTTTATCCATTATATATTTTTGTTTTTATTTAATTTGTTATATTAATTATTTATTATATATTATGATTTTAGGTTTAATATGTCAAAACAAAATTAAAATCAATAAATATGAAAAAATTAGAGAGTAAAAAAAATTAAAGTTAAAGAAGTTTTATGAGAAAATACATAAGCATATTAAAAGAATATAAAGGAAAAAGAGAAAAATAATAATAAAAACTATAATAGGTGACGATGGATTATGGTGGTAAGAGATGGAAAAAAAGAAAAAAAATGGGAATGTGACATGTGGTAAGTGAGATATATTGATGTGAGAGAAATAATAAAAATAAATTATATATGTACTTGTCAACAAGTGGTATTAAATTGGTGTATACTTTGTGCTTTACTTTTTGAGGGTAATTGTGGAAAAAATTTGAAATAAATAGATAATATTTTTTCTCATTTTACACTAAAATTAAAAAGGAAAAAATAAAGTTCTAAAATCTCATTTTTTTTTAGTTGGTGTATGGTTATATGATTTCCTCTTATTTAAAAAAATATTTTATTATTTTATTATTTTATTATTTTATTTCAATTTTATTATATATATTTTTTCTCTCTTAAAAAAAGAAAAAGTTCAAATCTCTCTCACTCATAAAAAAAAAAAGTTCAAATCTTGACTTGATTTATATTAACTCAAACTTTTGGTCTCTATCCAATTGACTTGATTTCTATATTAACTTAAAGTTTTGATCACTCTTGCATTAATTTTAATGTTAAGGTATCAATCCAATTGACTTGATTTATATTAACTTAAACTTTTGGTCTAATAGGTACCTAGATATAATGACATTTCTCTCTCTCTCTCTCTCTCTCTCTCTCTCTCTCTATATATATATATATATATATATATATATTTTAAGGTACCAGTCATTGGACTTGATTTATATTAACTCAAACTTTTGGTCTCTCTCCAATTGACTTGATTTCTATATTAACTTAAACTTTTGGTCACTCTCACATTAATTTTAATGTTAAGGTATAGTTCAATTGACTTGATTTATATGAACTTAAACTTTTGGTATAATAGGTGCTAGATATAACGGCAAAGCCTTGATTTATATAGGAGGTCATGAAGGTGAACTGTGAACCTAATTGATGCATGTGTACCCAAACCCTACCATTGGTTTATAATATTGTCATCATGATATTTAAATATGGGACACTTTATGCATTTATCATGTTAAGATAAACGAAAACACTAGAGATGCAATAAAAAGCAATATCTAGCATAGGCAAACAAACCTCAATAGACCACAGCCACAATAATATCATGGTAATAAAAGAATTTGGGAAACTAAGTTCTTTTATATACAAACCAAAAATTATTTTAGAAAATTAATTAAAAGAAATACTAATATTAAGGGGAAAAAATTAGTGTCTAGATGAAAAGAAAATTACAAATAATTTGTTTTTCAATTATATCTATAGTAAGAATCATATTATTAATTATTTTGATTCTTAATTAAAAATAATTAATCAAAATAAAAAATATATAATTTTTTTCAATTAAAATCTAATTTGAGTTAGGATAATTATTAAATTTTTGATAAATTTTCAATCCCAATACTTCATTTACATAAACCACATAATATTTAATAAACAATTTTGCTATGTATAGGTCCTACATCAATGAAATGATGTTTGATTTGACAAATGTCCTTACAAATATGTTCTTCATTTTGAATATTCATAATGACAATAATAAAAAAAATAAAAAGTTACTTTATGTGAGTCAAATTAAACCATTAAGACCTTAGAGGAGACGTATGTAACCAGCCAAACAATTCATCACATGAATATTTTTTGAACATAAACTTTTGGTAATAAGTTATATGAAATGTTGTAAATTTGTTTATTAAGGAATTTTCTTAATAATTTGACTTAATTAAAAATTTATTGAAATAAATAAAAATAAAAATAAAAAAGAGAGAAAGAGGATGGATGAAGAATTTTTATTTTAAATATTCAATTAAAATATTTTCGTATTTAGAAATGGATTATATTAATATATAGTATAATAAAAATTGATTTTTTTATCATATAAAAGGGTTGAATGGTATATTTACCAATTTTAAATGAAAACAGTAGTTAAAAATTGTATATATAGATTATGTTTGAGTTCGGTTTTAAAATATTTTTGGGACAATTGTGTTTTGGACCTAGTTGGACCCAAAAATTAAGATTTGGCTCATGAAAGTTTCATAATTGATAAGAATGATATAAAATATAAAGAAACCAATATAACCTCCAAAATTATTTTGAGTATTTTTTATCACAATGTTTGATAAACTTTTTTTTTAATTTTTTTTAATAATTATTCTGAAATTTTATTATTTTTAGAAAACTAATTTTTTTTAAATATATCATTTAAAAAAAATAATTTTGACATATTTTTAGTTATTTTTTACATACATAATTTAAAATATATATATTTTCCAAGATGTTTGATTTTTAATTAATAATAATAATAATTTATTTTTATTTTTTTTTGGAAAAGGGTGTATTTTTTTTTCAAATCACTAAATTAAATTAAAATTTATTGAGGTTTACAAAAGAAATAAAATTTAAATTAATGTTTTTTTTCATAGTCAATAAATGTCATTTTTTAAAAGATAAAAAATTCACATAATTCAATTTTCACTATTTTTCTAGGTCTTGGACTTAAATAGTGAACTTATATGGATCAAAGCTTAATTTTTGGACCTAACTAGATCCAAAATACAATTGTCCCTCTATATATATATTCTCTCTTCCCTTCTTGTTAGCATAAAAATATTAGCTATGTACCAATTTTTATGTTTTTTCTATTAAAATAAATTCCTTTAACTTAGTCTAAAAGATTTTATAATAAAAAAATAAACTTCATTTATATCCCCATAAGTTTAGTGAAATTTCATCAAACAACACCTTTATAAATATATTCCATTTATAAAATTTATTTTTTTAGAGAGGTTTTAGGTAGAAAATTCACATAGATGTATTATATAATTCTTTAAAAAGAAACTTTATTCTCTATAAAAATAAATTTTAGGGGCGTTAATTGACAAAATTTGAAATTAATGGTAATTTAGTATATTTACTCCAAATATCAAGGAGTGTGAATGAAATTAACCATACTCAAAATGGTTGTACCTTGGATATGCATATATAGGACTTGTTGAGCATTTGAAATTTAATAGTGGTTAAAAAGGTTCACAACGTGTGTGTAAGTGATAAGTGTCAAAGTAATTCCTCACCATTTTTTTGGGAACAAAATTAGTTTGTTTATGAAGGTTGCAGTCCAATTAGTATTGAGGGAGAGAATGGTTGCGTAAAGTTTAGAGAATGAATGGCTTAATTCTCATTGATAACTTTATACACATATTTATACAATCTACAAATTATAAAAGAATAAATCTCCAAAAGTTAAGAAGGTAAAATCAAGAAACTAATTACCTAAAATCATAAAACTAATCAACAAGAGATATTTACAAGATTTTTTAAGAATACGAAAAGTGAATATTACATGCTTGTATCCTTATCATGCCTTTTTAGGATAATTCTTAAATTTTTGACAAATTTTCAATCCCAATATTTCATTTACATAAACCATATAATATTTAATAAATAATTCTGCTATGTAATGAAATGATGCTTGATTTGACAAATGTCCTTACAAACATGTTCTTCATTTTGAATATTTATAAGGACAATAATAAAAAAATAAAAAGTTACTTTATGTGAGTCAAGTTAAACCACCAAGACCCTAGAGGAGACGTATGTAACCAGCCAAGCAATTCATCACATGAAAATCATTCATCCACCTTATCATAATAATTGATTCTTCACCCATCAATAATTGAACTCTCTTAATATTGCAGTTTACATCCTCCTCTTTCTATTAATTTCTGTATGAAATTTGAACGTAGACATGTGACATTATTTAATAAATTCCAATAAAACTATAAGAGTTTTAAATAATCAATGAATCCAAAATGTTTTCAACTAGTTCCTAAACATTATAATTAGTCTTCCTATCACTCAAATGAATGTAATATAAATCAAATAAAATATTTTTATACATAATTATTATTTTAAACTAAATTAAATTATATGTAAATCATTAACTTAAAATTTATTATTTAAATTTACTCTAAGTTATAATGTTGTTTTACTTTAATTAATATCAAAAAATAAAATCCTATAAGTACTAAACCAAATGATATTTCAGAATTAGAAAAATGATTTATTTTGATTTTCTACTTTAAATTAATTGTATTATTTAAAATCAATAATTAAGTTATATTAAATCGTTATTTCATTTAATAAACATCTTTTGAGTCAAACTTATTATATAATGAGGTCCACTTATTTTATAATTTAACTATTTTAATATTTAAAAAAATGGGAGGATGCTATGAATAGGGTAGAATTAGTTCTCGATAGTAGAATATATCTAATTTGATTTGACATGAGAAATTGGACTAAGGTTAAATTAAACTCACAAACTCTAAAGTTTTCGATTGGTATTTTTTAATATAAGTCGAATTTTAACTTATTCAAACTTTGATATAATAAAATCATAAGAACTGTTTGAGTAAAAATTAATTATCTTTTATACATATATATATATATATATATATTTTCACACTCTTACATGCATTCAATGGTTTTCGTGAAGTGACCTCAATGGCCTTAATTTGTACACAATAATACGTACTAAATATAAGCATGCTTTTTAAATTTAAACATATGAACTTCATGTGTAAAGGAAATCTAGGCCGCCTCTTCACACAAGCTCTAGAAGATCAATACTTTTCTTACCATCAGTCTCTTCTGTGCACAACCCTTCAAAATCATGGGCCCCAAAACCAAACCAAATTCCACATACTTTTCAACTGCATACAACCGTGAACTGAATGCCAGTGCTGCCCTATAAATACTATGGAGCTTGCCAAGCTATTTCTCTCATACTTACCAATTCATCATTCAAGGTATAGTACTGTTCTGTCACTTTCCCAAGGAATTAACATGTCTACTCAAGTCTCAGCATGTTCTCTAGCCCAGATTCCTAAACCCAAAAATCGTCCCGTGACAAATTTTCACCCCAACATTTGGGGTGACCAATTTATCACCTACACCCCTGAAGACAAGGTAAT
>JAAKHE010001107.1:89497-101178 GCA_011039315.1 Vitis labrusca | reverse complement strand
GGTGATGAAAGCCACACTTGCCATATAACAGTAGCATGGAAATTGTGGTGCAAAGGTGGGTTGGAGTTGGTGGCCTTCATTGGTTGTTGTATTTAGTCCACATGTAGGGTAGATTCATGCTCTTAAAATAAATAAATAAACCACAAGTTTTGCCTTGAAATGAAAAGAGTTTTTTATTTTGGACTTTTCCTTGTACCAACCAAATACTACCCTAACAGACTTTTAAATTGTCATATTTTTTTCATGGTATTGTTTTATATGTATTTTAATTTTTTTCTTTCTTTTATATGAAATGGGTGATTGTTGACTTATCATTTTTTAGCTATAAGAAAATATGTGAACATAAATTTAAAATGTTAATTTAATTCGATATTTAAATTGGTTTAAACACTCATTTTGAAATATTATTTTATTTATTTCTTCAATTTGAGTATAAATACATAAAAATTATAGACAAAAAATCATTATAAAAACCTCAAAGTGATTCAAATTCCTAGTTCCTAACTCTAATCCAATGAAAAAGGATATTAAAATAAAATCAAATCAAATAACGCCCACTATTCTTACCAAGATAATGAATAATCTTTTAGGTATCCCATAAAAAAATAATAAACTTTAAAATAGTGAATTTTATAGAAAGTTAGATATTTTATACTAGACTCATCTTTATATTACGTCTTTGTCTTTCAATAAAGTTAGATATTAAAACACATAGTTTATTTCTTTTTTTCATTTCACGTTTATTGTTTGTTTCGGTATATAAGAGGAAAAACAGTTAGGTGATATTTGTTTTTTTGGCTTTTTGCTTAAAGCAATTTAGTTTTAGAATTTAGATTGTTTATTTTTATATTTTTTCATGATTTATTATAAAATTTTTACTAAATAGAAAAAGCTAAAATATGTAACTTTTTCTAAATAGAAAAAATAATATATTGATTTTTTTTACTTTTTAATACTTAATAGAAATAAAATATTACAAAAACAAACAACCTAATATTTAATACTATTAAGCATTAAGATTCTATTTAGAATTAAGTAAAAAAACAAACACCACCTTATACAAAAACTTAATCTAAATTCAGAAAAATGAAATTGGATTAAGCTTAGATTAATCACTTCAAGTGCACACAGATTGAGTTCATGTTTATCAATTCAAGGTGAGTGTTCATTAATTCAAGTTGGCCACAAATACGACTTAAATTTAAGTGCTGCCAATGATCACTTCTACGTACTTCTGAAAATAGTTATTTTGTATGCATTCAATAGGTTTCAAATTTCTAGAGTATGATGGTTATGGTTGTCTCAAATTTAATTTTGAATTTATTAAAATTTTGAAATTTATTAAATGATGGAATTTTGTATGACATTTTTGTCATGAAAAAATAATTCACTCTAAACTCGTCAAAGTTAATCCGTGAAATTTTGACAAAATAATCTTGCATCCTTATAATAAATTATATAATTCAGATCATAAATGAGATGATTAAGCATACCAAGAACTTTTTCTTGTGAAATTATCAAAGAAAGTTATTTTTTTTTTAAATGGTTTTTATTTAAAAATATATAAATTAAGTTTAAAAAATATTTTAGATATTTATATATATATGTGTGTGTGCGTGTGTTTAGTTCCGGGAAAAATGTGAGGAAAAGAAAATGGGAAGAAAATAAAAAATAAATAAATTTAATGTCAATAATCATTTTTATATGCTTCTTGAAATTTATTTCACTTATTTTCTTTGATCATATAAAGATTAAATAATTTTAAAATACATAAATTTTCAACTAATTTTAATTGTATTTGATTTTCTTTCATATTTTTTATAGTAAAACCAAATATAAGAAAATCATTTTCTTTAATACTTTTCGAGAACCAAATATAACCCAAATGATAGTAACTTCCGTATAAAATGAAAGAACTCTTTGAAAACATACTTTGAAAGGATTATGACTTTTTAATAGTTTTAAAAAATTAAGCATCAAGTTGATACATTTTTTTTTTAAGTATAGATTAAAAATCATTTTTTAAAATTTAAAGTAGTAAAAAAATTTTAGTACCTCAATTTTTAAAATAATTTTTAAAGTTATTACTTTTTTAATATATGCTTACTAAAGTTCTCATATCTTATATAAAAGTTATTATTACTATTTTTTATTTTAAAAGTAATATATATATATATTCAAATGGACCAAAAAATTATTCTTATTACCTTCAATCAAGTATGCACGATCTAGTATGGAACTAACATTAACTTTTGTTAATGTATGAGCGGTTGCACAATTTATGAGACATATATCTTTTCCGTTCATCTTGAAATAGAATATATAATTTCATATATAAATAATATTTGAAAAAAACATTAGGTAAATAAAAATAATAAATATAATGACAATATATTATATATTATAAATCAATAAGACTATTCATATCATTCATTGGCTAGAAAATCAATTTTCATCAAGACATTCAAAGAAATCAATATCAACGTAAATTGGATCTAATATACTGCTATTAATAAAATTCATTTTCATATATATATATATATATTTACTTTTATTGGGACTTCATAAAAGTTGACTAAATATATAGATATACATGTGATTAATGTTCTTTTATACCATACTTATAATTATTCTTAATATTGTTTCACTTACTGTGATATAGTGCGACTTATTTTATTATGTCGACTTTTACTTTGACATTCATAATCAAGAAAGGAGATTTGTATTAACATTACATTCACTTCAAATATATATTAATTATTTCTATATAACTTGTGACAACAAAAATAATTTTTAAATAACTTTTAACTGCATAATAATTTGTATATAACATGTGATAATGATGATATTAAATGAGATTTATACATAACTTATAGTTATCACTAAGTAAAATAATTTGTTTATAATTTTTTACTATATATAACAAAATAAATAAAAATAAAAATGTGATATCATTTTATAGTAATGACCTTATATTAAACAATAGAAAATTATTTTTGAGGTAATTCATATTAATAATGTAACGATCTACTTCTAATAGTATAAATATTGTTCGCTCTAAACCCAAATTGGTCATCACAGTTTTAAAACACGTTTACAAGCAATCATATAGATATTATCTGTTCTACACCCAAAAATGTTTTTTCGACTTTAAAACGCATTTATAAAATTAATAGGAATTCATACTTATACGGTATCAGGAACTTTCTCCGATGTCCGGTATAAAGATATCACAAACACCCCTATATATAAATACAATGTTCTCATTATGCCTCATAAAATTGTGAATTCAAACAAACAAATACTCTCATAAAACTTAAATGAGTCATGATTTTAAAATAAGTTTATAAAATTTAAAGAAGTTCTTAGACGTGGGATATCTAAATTGTGATAAAAGAAAATGAAATTGGAAATAATAATAATAGAAGGAAGTCGTATTAACGTGGTGCTAATCCATCACTATTGATGAGAGTATTTAAAACAACATTTACAAATGAAAGCATTGAAAACAAAAAGTTGCTTTTATAATCGACTTATAAAAATGAGTGGGGAAGGTGAGAGTGTCATGCACGCTCTTTGGGAAAGGGAGTGGGATAAAGGAGAAAAGAGGGAGGCAAGTGTGAAACACATATCACCGACAAATACAATGTCGTGGGAGTCACTACTCACTACTCCCCCACTCAATCGGCCTCATTTCATGCTCGTATTTATTATTCTTTGCAAGTATTCAACACTTCCCCCACCTGCTCCTCTCTATCGCGACTACTACTCCATCATGTTCCATCTCTTTTTTATTGCTTTCATTCCTTGCAAATTGACTCCCTTGCCCACCTTCATTCTTATATTTGCACACTTTTGGTATTGTTCACGTAAAATTAAACTCCCATATGAGAAATACCGTTAAAAAAATACTTTTTGAAAACTAATTTTTAATATTTTATAGGGTAAAAATATATTTGAGAATTGAAATATTTTTAATATGTTTTTTATATTTTTATATTTGTTTTAAAAATAATTTTTATTTATAATATTTTATTTTTAATTATTTTTTATTTATATAATTATTTTTTTAAACCGTTCTCAAAAAATAAATAAAAATAATTAAAATATATTATTAAAAAATACCTTATTTTTTTTGTTTTTAAGATCAAAAAATCATTCTCGATTTTCTTATTATTAGACATGTTTTCTTTTTTCTTTTTGTTTTAAAAAATAGAAAATTATTTTGAAAAACAATTGTTAACTAAACCTTCAAAACTATTTTTTGGAAATTCTCTCATCTATTCATTATAAAAGTTGTAGAAAAAAAAAATCTTTTATTTTATTTATTATAAAAAGTAGGATAAATTACAAAATGCATTCTTCTTTTTTTAAAAAAAAAAAAATCTTTCTACCATGTTTTTCCTATTCTGTTTCGTAAAAACATTTTATGATAAAAAAAAAATGAATTTCATATTTATAATTTTATTCATGACTTAAAATGAAAAATTTTATTTTTGAGCATTTAAGAAGAAAACCAAAAGCCTTATCATTCATCAAAAAGAATTTGAGAAAATATGGGCGGGGTAGCTTCACTAATCATAGATTCATAAGCAGTGAATATCAGATGAGATGTGGACCGCCTGATGTAGGGCCAGTAGGGCGGACCCCCACACACCCGATCCGGTTTCCAATTATAGGAAGAAACCGGAATAGAATGTCGGCAGCACCGACATCGCGGAAATCAAGGAGGAGCCAGCTGCTTCATAGATGTACACATGTGGACTCGATCCAGCGGCAGCAGCCACCGACGTATCAATACCATGTTCCCTAAATTCTAGTTTCAAAATTTAGGACTGGTTCAATAATTAATATATATATATATATATATATATATATTATTTTTTAAGATTTTTCTTTCAATAATTTTATAAGAAATTTTTTTAAAAAATTATACAAATTTTTAAGACATATATAATAGGTTAAAAACATTTTGAATTCATAAATGGACTTTTACTTTATAAAACACTATAAAATATTTTTTCAAAAACTATTTTTCATAATTGTTAACATATTCTCAATGTTTTAAAAATAATTTTTATGGTAGTGTTTTAGTTTTAATCCTTTTATATATTTATATAATTATTTTTTTAAACAATTCTTAAAAAACACATGAAAGATGTTATCTTAAAACATTTTAATTTTAATTTTTAAGAACAAAACATTAATTTTTATTTTCTTATTATCAAATAAGTTTTTCTATTTTTTTATTTAGAAAATAAAATTTTTGTTTTAAAATATAATTACCAAACAAAGCCTAGGATGTTGTATCATGGAACTACTTAAGCAAGTATGTAAGTGGTCCTCATCAATTATTAGTCCAATGGATCTTTCAATTTTTTGTAATTTTTCTTTTTTGGTTATAATGTGTTCAATTAATAAAAGCAAAATTTTCAATCGCATAACGAGATCATTTTATTAGGTAATGGAAATACTATAAGTAATCTATTAGCTATGTATCACCGTTCTAAAAAAAATATTTGTATGCATAAAAAAACCCGGGTTTGACAAGGTAAAATGTTGCATTCATATAATAAAATACGATATTAAGTTGAATTCTTCATGAGATATTTTTAACTTATACCCATGCACTTTATATTCGCCTGGAGTTCGCTCCTAGAGCAAACTATTTATGAAAAAACCACTTACAAATCTTTCAAGACACTTTATGAATATGAAAATCATAGGCATGAGGGACTACAAAGCAAAAATCCACTAAATATAAAAGGTCAATTGCACATAATTACTTGGTAAACATTATTTTCTCAAAGATTTACACTTATCCTTGTTCTCAAGACAAAACACTTTGGTACTCCTTACGTGGTTGAGGGAATGTGGTTTGTTACCACAAACTTGAGTTCTTTGGATTAAATGTAAATAATAACAACGATATATTTAAAGCACAGAGAAAAGGGAAAAAAAAACTTCAAAATGGGTCAACATCAAATTTGAATGCGTGAATATAATTTAATAAGGCCTAAGCACTCCTTAAATTTGCTTCTTATTTTTTAATTAAGTTCTATGTCTAATTAAAAAAATAATTCCACTATACTTGTAAGATGGGTTTATAGCAATCTCAAGTCTTCACGGGTATTGTAAGTCACAAGGAAGTATATAGAATCCTAAATTAGAATAAATGAAACAAAGTTCTTAACTTAACTAACAAGATGTTCGGTAAAACTTAATACTTATTAATTAAAAATTTAAGTTGACTTTAAGTTAAATTATTGATTTAAAACTTAAATATTAAAATTGTTTGATAAAATTAACTTAAAATTTATTATAAATCGTCAAATTGACATATTTATCCTCATAAATTATAATTATCATAAATGAGGTCGAGTAACATTGAATTAAACATAGTAGTAAAAGAGATTGTGAAGATAATTAGAGTAAATGGGGTAAAAAGTTAAAATAAAGATATGAACTTAACAATAAATTAATTGTTTTTACTTATGACTTAAAGTTATTTTTTATTTTAAGTCATATTATTAAGTTATTATACCAAATATATTTAATTTATTTAATGACTAAAATTAAATTATTAAATCATTTTAATTTATTAAGTTGATTTATCAAATACCCATTAAATATTTAACTTTAATATTAACATTAATGCGAATTACTAAGCAAGAATTATGGTATTTTGGGCATTGATGTGATCATTAAGCAAGAATTATGTTTTTTTTTTCCTTTATGGGGACAAAGGTCAACTCAAAGTTCACATATGGAATGATGCAAAAGTCAAAAATTCTAACACAAGGATAGAGCATCCAAACTTCAGTAATATAGTCTTCAAATGAACATGTGGAAGTCCAACTTTTTTTCCTTAAAGTCATAAGATGATTAAGATCTTTGAAGCTTACTAGCAAATAGAGACAAATTTCAAACAAGATACCACCTCATAGTCAGATGTCTCAACAAGTAAATTCCAAAGGCACACAAATAGAGGTGTGAAAGTGAAATAGAAAAGGAAAAATTAAAATACATTATTGTTGAAATTTTTGAAAATTTAATTTCTAAAAGAGAATATAGTCCTAACATGCATGGCCAGTGTGGGTTTTCCAAGGTTTAGATTCCCACTATGACATTGAACCAAGAAAAAAAAAAACAATAAAATAATAATAAAAAATTAAAAATAAAGAGTGTTCACACTTCAACTTGTGACTTGTGGGTGTTTTGGTCAATGAATTTTGTATATTGTGACTTGTGTCCAATTTTCAAGCAGCTAAGCCATAAAAGGACAAGGAAGTTGCCACATTTCCTACCCACTTAATTTAAATCTAGATTCTAATTGGGCTTGAGGTGGTCAAGTTTTTGTAATTTGATTTGTAGTAATTTTGAGAAATATTTTTAAAAAAATATTTCTAAATTTTGTAAAATTATTTTTAGATTTACTACTGTTGAAAAAATCTAATAAGAATTTTTTTAAAAAAAAATTAATTAAAGTTGTCTTTTAAAAGAGATAAATTAAAAAATATTTTATATATAAAAATAATTTTTTAATTTTTATATTTAAAAATATATTTTTTAATTTATGTATAATATTTTAGTTAAAATTTATTCGAATTTTCAAGGGTTGAAGATGCAAATAACCCATTGAAACTCAAGTATTAATTATTATTGATTTTTTATTATTTGTAATTATATAATTTATTATTTTATTTAAAGTATAAAATTTAAAAAAAAAAATTTAACTTTTCACTTTTTGTTGTCATATTATACTATTGCAATTGTCATTTTTAAATTATTAAATCTTTGAATGTTAAGAATTAAGCTAAAGTTGTGTTGATGTTGAATTAGTAATTAATAATATGACTTATAACTTTGAGATATATTAATTGTTTATTCATTGGGAATTCTGTTTTAATTTTTTTTTTAATTTAATAATCTATGAAAAACCTTAGTGGTCCATAAATGGGAGTAGATTGGGAATTCTCAACCCGACCAAAAGTTAGGTTTAGTGCAAGTTACATTTGACTTAATGTATCCAAATTGCAACTTTAGCTCAACAAGTCATTTTGAAAAAGTTAAAAGAGTAATTCATGATATTTTGAAGTGCTTTTCTTGTAAAAATAAAAAATAAAAATGAGAATTACTTAGGGTATGTTTGATTCCCTTAAAATTTGAGGGAAAATCAAAAGGAAAAAAGATAAAGAGGAAAAGTATAAATAAAAAAAAGTTGAAATAAAATAAAAAATAAATTTAAATTTAATAAATTATTTTTATATGTTTCTTCAAACTCATTTTACTGATTTACTATTATAGTAAAATTAAATAATTTAAAACTATATAAATTTTAAATTAATTTTTTTTTTATAGTGAAATCAAACATGAGAAAACTATTTTTCTTAACAATTTTTTCTTTTCTTAATATTTTTTTGGTAACCTAACATAGCCTTAAGGATTTTTGAAATAGTAACTTAATATATACTTCTTAAAAAATTATTTTTCTATCATATGACATGTTATAAATCATAAAAGGTGTGATGGAAAATAGAGTATTTTTCTACGCTCTCTTTATTTTTTATTTGGTATGGTAGACACTACCCAAGGGAAAATTGTTGTCCAAGTAACAACAATTGGCACAGATAGGTACTCGGAAAAGGCATATCCTCCCTAACTTGCCTTAGTTTAAAATATAAGAAAGTGGACAAAAAGGTGGGCAGGCTTGGCATTTGATTCATTGTGCTCCCTCCTCTTTCAAATTTATGCTCAAAAAAGCTATATTTGTGGTCCATTGGAGAATAATCCTGCCTTTTATGGGTCTTCTATTAGCAACATATGCGATAACATTAACGTCTTGTTTTGATTGTCTTAAAATCCAAAACCTTTTTTCTAAACTCAGCTAAAGCTCTTCTACATGTTTACTAATTCTATTAAAAGAATTTATAAATTAAGAAAAAATTTAAAATGAAAATTCAGAACATTTTACTTTTTTCTATAGATCTATTTAATTTATCTAGGAATTTATTTAATATTTAATGAAAATTTTATTATACCGATATTTTAAAACATATATATGATTTTGACTTCAATTTTAATTTCATCATACAAAGTTCAACGTAAATCAAAAGACAAAAAGTTGCAATTTTATTATATCAATATTATTTTATAAAAAAAATTATATTTAATAAAATTTTTATAATAATATTAACTTTGATTTCTAAAGCTAAAAATAGAAAATGATTCAAAGTGAGACTTTAATTTCTGAAGTCTTTTAGCCAAAAGCTCTTTTTAATCTCCATAACAATTTTTATATCTATTCGACTACTTTTGTTCAAAAAGTTTATGATTTTTTTAAATAATTTAATATATATATATATATATATATATATATATATATATAAAAGAAAAATGTTGTTCCTTTGACTTCTCCAAAAAGTTCTCTCAATGTTTAAAAAGCAAAATCAAAATTTTCACCAAATAAATAAAAATCAAGTCACATCATTGAGTGAGAATGCATCGAATGAAATGCGGGGTCCACAAAATGGCGACTCCACTGGGGATCGTTTAGAGGGTCAAGCTTGAACTTAGGATGAAGCAAATGAGGCGTTTGATGAGTCGATCAATGGGTACTTATTTCTTGATTGCACATTGAGAGTTCCTGATATCATTGGATGCATGCTTGGGTGTTTGTTTTTACTTGGGGCATTGACTTGTTGATTATGATGATTATTTATCTTGATTGTGGATTTCGATTGTGGCGATTTTTCCCGTGCTTCATTGCTATATTTGTATGAGACATTGATATGCTGATTATGTTGATTGCTCATCTTACCTTGCTTAGCATAGTGACTCTGTTTTTGCCATGTTTGTTCTGATTACCTCACATGCATATACTCATCATTGTATATCATTTGATTTGACATGATTGTTTCTCTCGGTTATATATTATCTTGACTATCATGGAGCATGCTATCATTTGTCAGATATTCTTCTTGATTAGCTTGTGTGTAGATTTGGATGATATATACATGTTTTGCATGACTGTCTGTTGCATGACTCCTCTCATCCTGATGTGACCGCATGAGTTGCGTGTCTATGTGGGACACACTTATCCCCTTATTTCCAAGTCCCTAGTTTCGATCGACATTGTTTTCCTTGCTCTCGTATTTGATACGAGACTTGTTGCCTTGTTTGCTCTTCGACCGAGCTAGTGATTAGGAATAAGGTCTAGCGACGGGCTATATCTATGTTTGGGAGCATTCTGGAGGTGGTCGACATATTGATGCTGATTGGAGTCCGAACTTTGAAGACTTGTATAGCCCAGAGCTAGATTTCAGGATATTTGTGTGGCCAGTGTGTTTTCTTTTTAGTTTCATAGGATTTTCGGATGCACCCACACCCTCACTATGCACCTTAGATCGTCAATGAGTGATTAGAGTTGTGAGATACGCTAGCCATTAGGAGAGCTTTCACCATAGGAAACCCCCTGGGATGTCGAGGTAGTGCATGTGTGGAGGTGATGACCACCTTGCATGGAAGCGCCCCGTCTCTTTGGAGGCGTGCAGAGGGTTGCGTACTGCCGGAGGGTACGATCGCTTTTGCTAGGGATATTTTAAAGTTTACCTATATGCATTTAGAGCCACATTGACCTCGTAGGTTGAGCCATAGATCCTTCGATTAGGACTCCCTTCCTCACACATGGGTGCATCTGAGGGCTTTCACAGCCTCTGAGGTCATAGTTTGGATTCGACATTCCCTCTTTTTAGTCTCCAGTTGAGTGCTCAGAGATTGGTTTGAGTTTGAGTATCGGTTTGATCACCTTTGTCAGGTCACTTTAATTTGTTCTTTTCACTCGATGAGTTTGTCATGCTTTCTTCTTAGGACTTTAGATGGTCTTCTTTTCTTGGGTTGACACATTCTTTCAGTTTGTAGTCACTTTCTACTTGATGTTTTGGGATATGTTCATTGATTATGCTCACTTTTTTATATTCTTCACCTATCATGAGCTTGATACTTCATTCTTTGGTTGACTCGCTTGATTCTATTTCCAACCCGATATTTTCATTACAGAAAGGTGAAAGACAAGTTTTCACATTCACACCATTTTTGAGATGTTCGCCTTTACCACCTAATCATTTTTCTTTATTGAGTTTGGGTTGAAAGTGAATCAGAGATATTTTGTTATAGATGGAGTATCGATCTCATGACAGTGTTGTTTTTCACACCTCATTCATTTTTTTGGATCGTTGATAGAAATTCTTTAGTCACATTTGCAGCCATCTCATAGTGGACACCTTTATGACCTTAGAGTTTCTGTCATATTTCCAGTTTTGGATTGCTATCACAGGACCATATTTCATATGATGTATTGTACTTTTGATTTGAGACATATTTTCATTTATACATCATGATCACTTTGGCCTGACCTATCATGGAGGATATTGAGCCTTTTGACCTAGGATCAGGAGATCGACCTAAGGAGTTCGAGATTGTGACCCATTTCACCTTTTCGTTCAGAGCAATACCATATCCATATCCATACCCTGACTCTATGGACTTGACGACCTACCCATTTTGAGTTTGACATGACACCACCCCTTGGTACCATTACACGACTTTACTACCCTTGTTCGCCTTATCATGCTACAGTACCATTGCCTTTCCTTTCCATCATTTCCTTGATCTGACTAGGT
>JAAKHE010001107.1:75031-88011 GCA_011039315.1 Vitis labrusca | reverse complement strand
TAGGTCCGGGACTCATGACGTTTTCTACGCATTGCATCTCATGCATGAGGGGTATGGGGATTATATCATTGGGATCTTTGAGCCTAGTTTCCTTTCATTTCTTTCACCCTATTACCTTGGCCTACGTTACGTCCTGTGTCTGAAGACCACCCTGAGGCCATTACTTCACATTGTGTTTGACGTCTCACACATGGGCAATACTCGAGCTTGGTTGGAGATTATTTCTCGGAGGGTGGTGGATGAGGAGTCGAGGTGATAGATTACACTGGGGCATACCCCTCGTATCAGTGATGGATCTTCAGAGGCGATGTTATCTACACTGGGGCATACCCCACTCATCAATGACGTTTTCTTTCGGGATGATGCCTTGCACTGAGGCATAGTCAGTTCGCTTCTTCACTTGGATTATGATGGATTAGCAGTTGTGGGATGACCCTACACTGGGGCATAGCCCTTTTAGAGAGCGTTTTTATTGGAGATACAGTCACTCTACTCGATACTCTGCATTGGGGCACACTCTACTCATCGCTGGTTGATTCTTGAGATGACGATTTATTTTGAGGCGTAGCCCTCTCATTGGTGACGGACTTTGATTTTTCATTGGAGCATAGTCATCCTATCAGATCCTGTACACTGGAGCATATCCATTTTTTTGAGGGAGATCAGATTGGTTTTGGACATTGGAGCATCTGACGAGTGATATGGAGATCATTGGATTATTTCATGTTGTCCTCATTGCATACTGGGGCATAGCCGCCTTGTTGGAGGTTTTGACATTGAGGCTTGACTTCCTGTTTGTGATTGCTGCTTATGATGGGTTATGGAGTTATCAACACCTCGGGTTTAGTCTTCTCGGCATACTTGGATGATCTCGGATATCTCCCTACCTTTCATTTCATACTCAGACATTTCACCCTGGATACTTTCATGCCTCCTATCATACCAGAGCCTGATCATCACCTTATTTTATCCTACACATCCCACCATGACACCTGACCTCACCCCTATCTCGATTAGGAGGAGACGTGGATCAGTCCTTGATCACTTTGGTTGTGTTTTCATACATCTTTCGGACTTTAGGTTCAACATCTACCATGATAGTAGGGCCTGACAAATTATTGACTTATTAGTGACGATGTTTTCATTTTGACAGTTGATGTGTTGAGTGTTGATTTGTTTGTTCTTTATATTTCGAGCACTAGTCATCATTGTTGTTATTCACCAGTTAGTTTTGTTTTGTCAGCATGGTGTCACAATACATGGTCCTGTTTGGCATTATCTATATGAGGTTGGACATTTTCATTACATGATGGATGAGCATATTTCAGGGTACAGTAGTTTTGAGACATAGTATATCTCAGTCTGTTCGCTATCACATACTGGAGCATACCCCCATTCCCTAGGATCATTGGACCTTCCATAGGTCTCATTCACTTTTTGGTCTAGTTGTTGACCCTCACGAGTTGCACACTGGGGCATACCCTTCTTCCCCGGGATCATCGAACCTTTTCACAGGTTTCATTCACCTTTTTGATCTAGTTGTTGACCCATTTGAGTTGCATACTGGTGCATACCCCCTTCCTTGGGATAGTCGGACCTTTTAGGGGCTTCACTATCTTTTGACCTAGTTGTCGATCCTCGTGAGTTGTCATACTGGGGCATATCCCCTTTTTCCGAATTTGCTTGCATCGTTATCCTGGATATCCTTTGGCTTTGGGCCACTTGATTAGATCACCATCATGTCAGTTTAGTTTTTGGGCCGCACCTATATCGATCGGCCATCTCCTTGTCATGACAGTTCAGTTTCTGGGACCGCACCTATATCGATCGGTCATTATCGTGTCAGTTTGAGTCGGGACCGCACCTATATCAATCAGTCATTATCGTGTCAGTTTGAGTCGAGGTCGCACCTATATCGATCGGCCATCTCCTCTTGTCATGTCAGTTTGTGTTTCTGGGACCGCACCTATATCGATCGGTCATTATCGTATCAGTTTGAGTCGGGGCCGCACCTATATCGATCAGTCATCTCCTTGTCATGTCAGTTTGTGTTTCTAGGACCGCACCTATATCGATTGGTCATTATCGTGTCAGTTTGAGTCGGGGTCGCACCTATATCGATCGGCCATCTTCCTATCAGTTCAGTTCGAGTCGGGACCGCGCCTATATCAATCGGTCATTCGTCGTGTCAATCTGAGTCGGGGCCGCACCTATATCGATCGGTCATCATCTTATCAGTTTGAGTTTGAGTCGGGGCCGCACCTATATCAATCGGTCATTATCGTGTCAGTTTGAGTCAGGGCCGCACCTATATCAATCGGTCATCTCCTTGTCATGTCAGTTCAGTTTCTGGGGCCGCACCCATATCGATCGGTCATTCATCTTATCAGTTCAGTTCGACGTCCAGGGTCTTTGTTCAGTATGACATTTCGATTCACCATCTTTCTTTAGTTTTGGTGTTTAGAGCCATCGTCGTGCATACTCATCCAGGCATTTTGAGTCATCTTGTTTCCCTTCATTTTGGGCGTCCAGAGTCATTCTCTTCACCTGATTGCTTGGTGCTTATCGCTTATTCATCATTGCTCTTCTAGACTTCCCCCTTCCACTGCACATGACATAGTTCTTTGAGTTCGTGACATGTATTTCTGTCATGTTGTTGGGCACTCTACACCTATCATTCTCATGTAGGTCACATAGGGAGTCTCCTTTGGACACGTTCTTTCTCGTACTTCAAGGTGGTTCGACCGTTACTCATCTTTGACATCGATCTTTAAGTCACTCTCGGAGACGTTTTAGAGGGAGTCTGAGTCCTTAGTGTGGCTTCAAAGACATTTTGAGATATCATTTACCCTTAGGGTTAGAGCCTTTGTTCATTTGTTGGCTTGAGTGAGTTCTGGTTTCACTCGTGTCCTTTTGGGGGTCTCCTTTGTTCTTCGGTAGAGTTCACTTCATTCCACTCACTATTCACACTTTCTTTATCACTCTAGTGTTCATATTCCTTACACTCGTGAACTCTACCGAAGAGGGGCATATTTGTAGACCCCCTTTAGGGGTGGGGACCCGGGGAGTGGTTTTTTATCTGGACTTTTCATTACATTTTCAAAGGGGTAGGGGACCCCCAGCTGAGAGCTTGATGTCGTCTGCATGAGGTGTGCAGTAGCAGGGGGATGGTTGGGAGCCCATGCTGCTGACTAGTGAACAGGGGACCGGATGAGGTAGCTTGAAGAAGAGGGGAAAAACAGGAAAAAGGTTGGGGGATCCATGGGAGAGGGGGAGTTGTATGTTTGGAGGGTAGAGGAAGATAGCTTCACGGTTTCAGCAGTTTCGTTGGCATTGGAGGTGGATTTAAGGCGTTTGAAGCTGAACAGGGCTTTACGGGAGAAAGCGCTTTATGAATCACTGCCCAGGTACGCATCCACATCCGCTCGGGTCATTTTCTGTATGCATGTTTAGATTCTCACATGTGCATGATCACTCTGAGTATTCATTGATTCCCTCATCAATTGTCATGATTGCTTCATTTTATTAGTTGAGACCCGACTTTAGGGACTTAGAAAGGTGCTACGGTCCTTACCGTACTTTCCCGATAAGTAACCTAACCCCCGAACCCGATCCGATTTTTCGTAGACCGCCTTTTCCAAGTAAGGAGTCACACTTAGGGATTTTCTTTTTTATTTTGTTTACCCTTTTAAAAATAAAACAAAAATAAGTGGCGACTCCAAGTCATTTTCTTAATAAATAAAAATCATAATTTTTCAAAACAAAAATTGAGCTCGCCATCGAGTGGGAAACGCATGAGCCGAAATGCGGGTCCACAACTATGTTTGGTTCTTAAAAAATAGTAATAAAAGAAAAAAAATATGATATAGAAATTATTTTCTCTTATTTGCCTTTACTATGGAAAATATAAAGAAAATCAAATGTAATTAAAATTAATTAAAATTTTATATATTTTAAAATTATTTAATTTTTATATAGAAGAAAAAATTAAGTAAAATAGGTTTAAAGTTGCATGTAAAAATAATTTATTGATTTTAAATTCATTTTTATTTCCTTTTTTTTTTCTATTGTTTTCCTTCACATTTTGAGAATCTAAAACTTTTACAATATCAATATTATCCTCCAAAAATAAGGGTTTGCCTTTAATTTCAGCTTTCATGTAGAACAAAAATAGGAAAGTTATCCCAAACAATACTTTATTATTTGTGTTTTGTACTAATACCAAAATTAATGTTGTAGGATGATCAAATATAAGATCATTCTTCTATCCTCCACAATTTTCTAAGCAGTACACTCTCCTAAGAGAATCAATATCTATATAGCTAGATTCAAAGTGGATTTGGAGTTTAAGTTTTTGATCTTCAAAAATTGAAAAACAAAAAAGGAAAAACAAAAATATAGAGGATGTTTACTAGAAAACACTTTTAAAAATTATAAAATTTTAAAATGTTTTTGTTTGTTTTAGAGATGACAATGAAACAAGTTATTCCATGGATATTGATATTGACTTCGCCTTAACTTGAGTTTTAAAAGAAATCTTAAACTTACCTTTAATTTGTTTTGTAATGACTTATATTCAACTGTATAAATATTGTTCCCTTTGAGTTCAAAGGGGCTCTTATGACTTTAAAATACGTTTACATGATTAAAAGTGTGGACCCCGTATTTCGCTCGATGCGTTCCCACTCAATGGCGAAACTCGTTTTTTTATTTGTTTGGTAAAAATTTGATTTTTAGAAAAAGATTTGAAGTCACCACTTATTTTTGTTTTATTTTTTAAGGGAAAAACAAAATAAGAAAGAAAAACTCTAAGTGTGACTCTTGAAGGAAAAAACAGGTTTATGAAAAACTGAGTTTGAGTCCGAGGGTCAGGTTACTCATTGGGTAGGTACGGTAAAGACCGTAATACCCTTTTAAGCCCTTAAAAATGGGTCTCTACTAAATAAGGTGAAGCAAGCATGACAATTAATTAGGAGATCAATGGATATCAAAGAAATCATAGATCAAAAGCAAGTCATGATAATAAATAAATGAACAAAGTGAGAGTGAGAGTGTACCTTGGCAACAGATAATAAAGCGCTATCATAAAACAGTGTTAGTGCGCAATAATGAATACAAAATATATCACATGCATATCAAAGTGCAAAACAAAGATCGAGCAATACTCATTAAGCATAACAATTGACAATCAGAAGAGAAAACTCGTATGTAAAGCCCCTACCAAAGCTCAATTGATCTTGCATGAATTAATATCACAAATTCCATTATTTTGGAATGATGAAAATTGTCTTCATGCTTATTAAAAATAGTAAAAAATGAGAAAATTATTAAAAACCAAAGAAAATCACAAGATGCATGCTTGAATAAAAAAAATGGCAACAAGTTTATTAAAAATTAGGTTTTGGTGAATCGGGATTTTAATGAAGAAAAGAAAATAATAATAATAATAATAATAATAATAATAATAATGACAAATAAATAAATAAATAAACGAATAAAATAAAATAAAATAAATAAATAATTAGATGAAAGATGAATAAATAAATTAATTAAATTAGGTGAATAAACAAATTAAATAAATAAATTTAAAAGATTTAAAACCATTTGAAAGACAAATTTTTAAAAATCAAGTTTTGAAACTTATTTGAAAATTGAAGTTTTAAGAACTAAATTTGAAATTTGAAATTTTAGAAAAATAATTTGAAACTGTAACTCATGAAAATTGGAACTTGGAAAAATTATTTGGGAATGAGATTTCTTAAAAATTAAATCTAAAAATTGGAATTTTGGAAAATTATTTGAGAATGAAAATTTCTAAAAGAATAAATTTGAAAATTGGAATTTTGGAAAATTATTTGAAAATTGGAGTTTTAAAAATTATTTAAAAGAAATTGGAGTTCTGAAAAATTAAATTTAAGAATTGGAATTTTTGAAATTAAATTTGAAAGAAATTGAAATTTTGAAAATTATTTGAGAATTGGAGTTTTGAAAATTATTTGAGAATTGTAGTTTTGAAAATTAAATTTAAGAATTGGAGTTTTGGAAATTAAATTTAAGAATTGGAATTTTGGAAATTATATTTGAAAGAAATTGGAATTTTGAAAATTATGTGAGAATTGGAGTTTTGAAAATTAAATTTAAGAATTGGAGTTTTGGAAATTAAATTTAAGGATTAGAATTTTGGAAATTAAATTTGAAAGAAATTAGAATTTTGGAAATTAAATTTAAAAGAAATTAGAATTTTGGAAATTAAATTTGAAAGAAATTTAAGTTTGGGAAGTTAAAGTTTTGAAAATTAAACAAAAGAAATTGGAGTTTTGAAAAAAATTATCTTAAGATTAAAATTTTGAAAATTAAATTTTTGGCATCAAAATTAAAGAAAAATAAGAAAATAATTATATAAAAAAAAAAAGGACAAAAGGTCTTAGCACCATTGGTCAAACCTCTACAGGACCAGCAGCACCACAAACCCATTTTCCATATTGCAACAATGTCATACCCACATCACAAACCCATTTTCCATGCATATATCTGTCATACCCACACCACAAACTCATTTTCCATGCATATATCTATCATACCCACACCACAAACCCATTTTTCATGCATATATCTACCATACCCATCTAGGTTATGGTAAGCACCATAAAAAAAAAAAAAAAAAAAAAAAAACCAGTTGTAACGCCCCCCATATCCCATACCATGCAGTGAAGTGTAAATGCCAGGAACAGTGTTGAGCTGATCCAACGCTATTGGAGCAGTGACGTCAACAACTGACTTATCCGACGCGCTATTTTTTTATTTAATAGGAGCATCCGATAGAGAGTTTTTTGGCGACTCTATCGGTGGAGCTGGAGGGGAGAAGATAGGTGTGAGTGCTTCGGCAATGGGTGGAGGGTTTGGAGAGACTACCGAAGTCGGGGAAAAGGATGACATTGGTTCAAGTGCAAGTAGCGGAGATGGAGATTTTTCGAATGACTCAGTTGGAGAGAGACAAAGAGAGATGGAGGTGGAAATGGAAATGGAGGTGGAGATGGAGGTGGTTGGCATGATGGGTTTGATGGGTGACCACAATGGCTGCATGTATAGAGGCGTCGATGGCGGCACTAAGGGTGGCGTGTGGGCTTCAAACATGTCCTTGACCTTTTACTCACGGCCGGATGTGGTCTTCTCGGTGACAAGAACCATGGCGATGGCGGGCTAAGGTTTGGCACTTGAGAAATGATGATGAAGAGTAAAGAGAGATAGAGGCCAAGAAATGATCAAGCACAATGAACCCATGGAGATTTCAATGCATCAGACAACCACAACTGCTTCCCAAACCCGCATTCTATAAACACCCTCATCTCGTGATCACCCAATATTCCAAAAAAAAAAGAGAACAAGTTGCTTTCAAGCACCAAGATGAACCCACCAACAACAAGAAAACCCAGGAGAATAGTTCCAAACGGGAAATGAAAAATAAGTTGGAATTGTACCTAGACTAGGAAAAGGATGGCAAATTGATTTCCTGCTTCTTCTTCCTTACTGCTTTCCTCCGCTTCTTATCTTTGCTACTCCAATGAATCCCCCTCTCATCTCTGCTCCTTGCTAGCTTTCTCTTATTCTTTTTTTCAGTTGTGCCTCGCCCCCATTTTTGGACGTCTCCTCCCATTTTCAAACAGCTCACCCCATTTTCTCTTCCTACTTCTCATCCCATCTAGCCACTCGAAACAACTCACCCATCAATTTTTTTTCTTTCACTTCCCGTCCCCTCTAACCGCCCAAAACAGCTCACTTATGGGGTGGTCAAAAAAAGGAATAAAAATCCTTCTATCTGAGCGGTCTACAAAAAGGAATTCATGTTTATACAGCATTATAAACTTTCTCTTATATCCAATATAGGATATCACAAATACTCTCTCATGCAGATACAACGTCCTCTTTGTTCTCATGGGATGAAATGGCTAAACAGACAAATACCCCTCATAGGGTTAAACAAACCCCTACAGCGAAGTCAATGATCGGCTTCCTGACACTATATAAATATGAGTTTCTCTTAACATTGTAAACATATTTTAAAGACGTGAAAGTCTTTTTGAACTTAAAACAAACAATATCTACACATTTAGGTGCAAGTTGTTACACGATCATAGTTCTTCCAAACTTGGGATAAAGCAAGGTCGAGATAAGGGTGACCTATTCCAAACTAACTTGATTTCCATCACTAAGTTTTTAAGAACTATTTTCAAAATTAAATGAAAACTTGAAAACACAACATAAAAACATTAGTGTAGGCTTTGATGGATAAGTGTTTTTAAAAATCATTCTCTATTATTTTGTATAATAAAAGTTTGTTTAAGAACTCGATTGTTATGCTTTATTTTTAATCATTATTTGTATAATTATTTTTTAAAAATAATTCTTCCAAAACAAGTGAAAATAATGGAAAACATCTAAAACATTTTCTCTCGAAACACTTATTTTTTTACCGTCAAACATGATTTTTTGTTTTTTATTCTCAAAAATAAAAAATTATTTTTAAGAATAATTAACAAACATGCCCAAATTCTCCATATCCTAAAATAAAATAATACCTCCTTAATCTATTTTATTTGTTGCTTAAATATATTATGAAGACATGTTCCTAAATATATTAATTAATAGAATAGAACATTATTTTGTTGTATTTTTAAATTTTAGTTTTTTTTTTTACTTCTTGGATTAATAAAAAAAATTAAAGATATAAATCAATTAATTTTTTTAAATCACTTGAAATCATCAAATGAAGCTTAAAGTTTCACATCAATGAAGTAATTTTATGATTTTATACAGATAAGAATAATATAAAAATAAACAAAATAAAAGAATTTGAAAATAGATAATTTCATGTATTTGTATGTCTTTATCAATTTATAATTTTATAAAAATTAAAATTATTTTAAATTTAAAAAAAAAATAAACCTCATTTTTTTACATGAAGTCATGTTTTTGCTCACTTTATAATTTTATATAAATTAGGATAACCGAAAATAAATAAGTTTATGACTTTGTGGATGTTTGTAAACTATCTTAATAATTTAAAATAACTTAATAACTTAATTTAAGTTATTAAATAAATTACATATGTTTAATAAAATAAGTTAATAGTATGACTTAAAATAAAAAGTAATTTTAAATAATAAGTAAAAATAATTATGTTATTTTTAATTCTACATTTTTATTTTATTTTTTTATCCATATTTATCCTTACAAAAAAATTATATATTTAATTCCTTTATAATTTTATAAAAAAAATAAGAATAATTAATAAATTACACAAAATTCGTGTTTTTAAAGCGATTTTTGGGAAATATTTTTTAAAATTATTGCATTTATTGGGACCCTTTTTAAATTACACATAAGTAATAACCACGTGAACCATTAGAGAGGAATATTCCTTTAAAATTGTACTTTCCACCCCACATCTCAACAAATGAGCACACACAAGCCCTTGTCGCCTGTGACGTCACTTCTCTTTATTGCTAATTTACTAAGTCATGTACACCATGTGTCCCACATTTTGTTGCTTAGTGTCTACCTTACCTATCTCCCAACAAGGAAAAAAAATATTAGTAACTTCAAATGTTTGATGAACAATATCAACAACTTTTTTTACTACCTTTTTATTTATTTATTTTATATTTTAAAATATTTACATAGAAAAAAGCTCATTTATTATATCATATTTTTGACCTAATTATGATATGAAACGTATTTTTTGATACCTATAAAAAAGTATCATCAATCAGTATTTTGTTTTATTACTTGATATTTTTTTTATTTGATTTAATTATTCAATGCCACTATATTTTTGTCTCATTTATTTGTGTCTTCATTTAATAATATAAAATTTCGATCACATGGGTTATTTTGTACATTTAGGGGCAATGGAAGATTCAATTATATAATAATAATAATAATATATTTGTTATATAATAAAAAATAAAAAAATTCATCACCTATCTCCTTACAACATGAGTCCCTTTGGGAAATAGCCATGAAAATTTAGATCTAAAAACAAAGAAAACGATTCATTTCTTTACAATTTGTTCCATAAATTCAATTTTATAGAAAGTTAAATATGCTTATAGAATTATTCAAAATATGTAATATTATTTAAAATGAATGACATCAAATAAATATGTTTATAAATAGATAAATATCATAATTTTTTATAATTTATTTTTTAAGAAGCATATTTTTAATTATTTTATTTGTCTTAAAAGGAGAAAAATAAAAAATTAAAATGAACTATTTTTAATTTAATTATATATATAATAAGGACCCAACAAGATAATACCTAAATTTGTCTTGAGTTTAAAGAAAATCTCAAACTCATCTCCAAGCAAGGGTGACAATTGGTAGTGGTCAATCGTGTTTGTGTCATATAAAAGTCTAAATATTCTATTATATAACTCAACTCAAACCCGATACGAATAATAGTAGTGTCAAAAGTTGTATAACTCATTTGATAATCAAATCTTTTTATTTAATAATGAGGTTGAGTTAGTTTTTGTATATATCTATATGATTAATATTTCAGTCAAACATGTTTATGACTTAATTGATCTATTTATTTAAAAACAAATTTAAAATGAGTCTACTATGAGTTAAATATTTTAAATATATAATTAAATTAATAATGAAATTATTACATTGGCTTAATTAAGATCAAATTTGTGTTAAGCAGATAAATCCAACTTATTTTCAACCTAAACATGAGCGAGTTGGCTTTTTGTGGTGTTGGTGAATAGTATCAAACTTTTATATATATATATATATATATATGATGTCACTAATTTCTTCATTAATCTTATATTTTTATTTCTTTTATTTATATCATATATTTTTATTTCTTTTATTTATTCATCCCACTTAACATTTCATCATACACTTGGACGGTGGAGATTTGAACTTGGTATTATAAGTCCTACTTGTGTGACCTAGATCTTTCCTTCCTTAAATATTTATAAAATAATATTAATATATGATATATAAATTATTTTTATATATTAAATAGCGTAAAATAAAAAAATTATTTATAAAATTTAAATATTTTAATCATGAATATGGTTAAACATAACAAAAATTTTCATTTTTTTAAATAAAAAATATTTTAATGTGATATATATATTTTAAATATTAAAAATAATATATATTTCATATTATTTTTTATTTATTTTACAAATTAAATATAATAAATTATATTATGTATATCTCATTGGATATACTACCTTAAAATATCATATCTATCATATTCGATTCGAAATCATATCATATCCAGTAAAATATGCATATCACATCCAATGGATATACGTATTCTATCTAATGAGATATAAGTATCATATAATATTTTAGGATATATCCAGTCATATAATATCCTATCAATCAAACATAACCTAAGTATTTTATTATATAACTCAACCAAAACCTGATACAAATAATAGGATATGTGTATCTTATCCAATGAGATATAATATCCTAAGATATACATATCCAATCCCATGATATCCTTACCAATCAAATGTAACCTTAGTATTTTACTATATAACTCAACCCAAACCCAACACAAATAATAATAATGTAAAAAATATAAAATCCAAATACTATCTAATTATTAAATTTATATGATTGATGTTTCAACTAAATATGTTTATGACTTAATCAATTTAGTTATTTAAAATGAATTCAATATAGGTTAAATATTTTTAAAATATAATTAAGTT
Source organism: Vitis labrusca (assembly GCA_011039315.1). Lineage (NCBI taxonomy): Eukaryota > Viridiplantae > Streptophyta > Magnoliopsida > Vitales > Vitaceae > Vitis > Vitis labrusca. The sequence continues at coordinate 76,264 of JAAKHE010001107.1, read as the reverse complement.
AATAACGAAATTATTGCATATATCAGTTTGGAGCAAATTTTTTTTAAGTGGATTGACCAAAAAATCACTTATTTATTAAATGAGTTATACAAATCAACATCTGCTTATATTCAACTTAAACCTCGCATGTGTTGGTTTCTTGTCGTGTTGGTGAATAGTATCAATTTAAAAAAAATTATATATATATTTTGTATATGATGTCATTAATTTCTTCATTAATCTTATACCTTTATTTATTTTATTTATATCATCATTGCGTGCTTAACATTTCATCATATTGACGGCAGAGATTTGAACTTAGTACTATAAGTCCTGCTTGTGCGACCTAGATCTTTCCTTCCTTAAATAAAATGAGTAACGCGGGTATTATCGTCATTTATCACAAAAAATTGTGTGCATGTTGTATGCAAGTTATGGCCCACTTACCTACTCCAACAAATCTTAGGCCAGGTTACACCAATCCAAGGCTACTTTTGGAATTTTAATCTCACCAACCGCAATCGAAATGGGTATTTTTGTAATTTCACTGCGTGCTTCAAAATGTTACTTCCCAAGAATAGTGACAGCACCACCGAACTTCACTCACCAACTCCCTCGGTTATTTTTGTAATTTCACTTCGGTAAAACCTGCGTATTTACCTTCCAATCCAGTTACTTCCATACACCTCGCAGGCGCGCGTGAATACGCGCCAAATCAAAATAAATAATAAATTGGTCTCATTTTGTTCAAATTTATAGGCAAAATAATAATAGTAATAATAATTAAATAAAAATAATAAAATAAACACTTTTTAAAATAAAGGTGAGGGATTTTAAAATAATTTTTAAGTAATTCAAATAAAAGAATTTGAAGTTTTTTCTTAAATTATAAGCATGGATTTTTCAATAATAATATATTTTATTTTAAAAACTTTTTTTATATTGTTCCCTCAACTTTAAAATGGTTTTAGACTATTAAGGAGAAAAAACTCATCCATGAAATTTTTTTCCCCTATCCAAGGTAGGATATGTTCATATGGGGTACTTAAACTAAACAAACTCCCAAGTTAAGGATACTAGTTTTAATAAATCTATGGAGTCATGACTATTTTTAATGGCAAATCTAGTGTGTACTCGTGTTTTAAAATGAATTTATTCTCCTTCTTATGTGGTCATAATTTAAGGAATAAATTTAAAAAATGTTTTCAAAGATTTGTGAATTTTTAGACAGACATTATATTTAAGTAGGGATAA
>JAAKHE010001107.1:31468-57221 GCA_011039315.1 Vitis labrusca | reverse complement strand
TTCGTGTTTTTTTTTTTTTTTGTTTTGTTTTTTTGTTTAAGACTTGCGAACTTACGTATCGGATTGCTTGTTCCAACTGATACTCGACTTAGAATGATATGATTTTGCAAACATTTATTAACTTGTGACGCTGGTTCTATCAAAGAAGCAATTTGTGGAATTCATACGAGGGTAATAGAAACTTTTGATAAATTAATCGAACTGGTACTGCAAAGACTTTGATTCCTCAAATTTTAATCACTCACACCATTGAATCTGTGGGAGAAGCTATTTGCAAAAATCATTAGTAATGAATGGCATTTTTGAATAGATTTCACGGATTGCTTCTCTAAATGGGCATAGGCCATTGAGTTTACTGGAGAAACAATTTAGGAAACTCATTATGATGTACAATAATATGTTCTAAATTGCTTCTTCAAACAATCACATGACATAAAGACCCCTGCTTTTATATGTATTTATGATTCACATTATTGCGCCTTCTGGAGAATCAATTTATGAAACTAACTTGCGATGTATAGCATTTTTTGAATAGATTTCACCAGTTGCTTCTCCAAAAGAACATATGGCATAAAGGGTAATTGATTTTGCAAATATTTTATCATTCCTTGTGTTGTGTCTACCAAAGAAGCAATTTGTGAAACCTACTGGTGATGAATTGCATTTTACTTTGCTGAAACCAAACTGGTTCATGGAAAATAGGTGTTGTGGATTGTTGACATAGAGGTCCTTGATTGCAAATATTTACTGTCTAGGTCATGCAGTGTATCTGAGAGGCAATCGGTAAAACTCATCCACAATGGTTAGCATTTTACTTTGCAAAATATATCAATTTACGATTTACGTTAGATGTATGCAAGTAAAGGTGAAGTCTATGTACTTCCTACGAATAATTTTTGATGCAGTTGAAGAAGCTTTTCTAAGTGGACAGTATATGTAAATATCTTTGTTTTGGTTAGAGTCAAAATTTCAAATATTCATCTACTTCCAAATCTTTCCTGGGTAACTTGATGTTCCAATTATAGGTCTTCACATTGTTTGCTAGTTTATTTTTGCAATTCTATAATTTGTTTCCAGAGGACTTGAAGTTAAAGTACTACTATTATGGCAAAATTATAATACCATTCGGTGAAGAAGAAAGGAATGAAGTGTAATATTCTCCTAACTTGGGTTGTTCTTGTTGGTTTCTTGTAATTCCTCTAGATTCTTTGAGTGCGATCACTGATGTAAAGAACATACCTGCCACCAAAGGGACATCACAACCTGAGATACAAGCAACATCTCAATCTCATCAGGCTCATGAAGCATTCTTGGTTACTAGAGATGATAAGAAATTAGGTCAGCCCATTTTATTAAAGTTCCATCTTTTATTATCAAATATTTGGATGGTTGGTTTTTGTAAGAATGATTTGTTGTTCTTAATTTTGGATTGAATATCTATTATATGTCTCAAGCTTTTGGTCAAATCCACCAATATATATATATTTCTGGTGATTTGCATTGTCTGTGTAACAAATTTTATCTTGTCTCTTCTAATTCACTTCAGATTCACATTTTTCTCAAGGAAGTATTTTCCCAGGAAAAGAGTTTCTTGGAATATTTTTGTTTGAAATGAATGAAATCAGAGACATGAATGGGGAATTAGATGTCAAAATTCATATTATACAGCTCTAACTAAAGGTGGAACAGAGACCTATTTCTTTTACATTCACTACTTTGTTTTGGATTTTCAATAATAATGTAAGGCCTTTGTGTGTTTCTAAGTTAACTGCTACCAAGTGAGTAATGAAATGCTGCTGTTTAGGTTGCTATGAACATGTAATTACATTATCAGGGCAGGAACATGGTTTTGTAACAGCAATTGATTCACTCTAGTTTTTAAATTGTCTCTTTAAATTAAATATGCTGATTTGTGTTTTTGTAATATCCTTAAATTGATGTAGGATAACCCTCAAATGGGTATCTACAACCAATTTGGTGGGCTAGGTTTTTTATCTTTTAGGGTTTATAGAGAGGAACAAGGTATAAAGTTTATGGCAATGGAAAATAAAAATAAAGAGAAAAATGATGAGAAGAAGAAGGGATGGAAGCCTTAGAATATCACTAAAGCCTTCTAGAAATCTCACCTAGAAGAAAATCAAAGGAGTCTCACCATTGAGAATGCCAACACTAGGAAAAAAGACTAATATTATTTAATCACTCTATCTTGGTTTACATTGATTAGTCTTATTTATAGGCTTTTCTAAATTAATGTAGGATAACCTTAGGATGGTTGTCTACAATCAAATAGGTGGACTAGAGTTTATCTTGAATTAATTGGTTAAAAGGGATGAAATAGTCCTCATATTTGTGAATCTAACCCTTCTCATGTTTTTACTTAAAAAGTAACCTATTTTCAACATAAATGCCCTTTTCCATTTCAAATATTTACAAATTTGGGTTTTCAATGACTCTTTTAATTAAATCACCCTTTTATCTTTTAGGGCTCAAGGAACAAGGACTAAAATTTTATGGCAATGGGGAAAAGTAAAACAAAATAAAGAGAGGGAAAGATAAGAAGAAGAGATGAAAACCCTAGAACCTCACTAAAGTCTTCTAGGAATTTCACCTAGAAGAAAATTAGGAAACTCTCAATTGAGAATTGCAAAGTATGCAAAAAGAAATAATATTATTTAATCACTTTATCTTGGTTTACATCAATTAGCCTTATTTATAGGCTTTTCTAAGAAATCCAAATTCTATTAGGATTCTAATAACATATGACTTTAATTTTAATTATCCTATAAGCTATTATGACTCTAATAATTAGCTACTCCTAATTTAATTCCAACAAATACCAAACTCGAGTGACTTAAAGTTTGTTTATTTCTTTGCTTCCCTTTCTAGAATAGATCTTGGAGATTCATCTTCATCAATACTCCTTCACTTGGGAAAAAAATAAAATTAAACCTGAAGTTTTAGTGATTTTGCTTGGTCAATTAAAATCTTGACTCCTGAGCAACGCCTTCCACCCTTTCTTTCTTTGTTAACTCTTTACCACAATAAGATAGGATCTCAAGATCTCTTGAATGTGTTCAATTTCATGCAAGGCAAGTGGGAAACCTTAAAAAGATTTTCCAATATTGTGAAACTTGTTGATAGTTCTTGAAATAATTATATGTCATTAATAAGCTTGAGGCAAATTGCTTCCCACAATCTTCTTGTAAACCATCTTGCAGAAGAATAAGATTCTTAAATGCCTTACATTTGAAAGAAATTCCAATAATTCTTATTCATCATAGGATTCTTCATGTTTGCTACCAATCATAATAATGTTTTGCCTTGGAATGTCAAACAGTGGTTCTTCTGGAGCTTTTACAACTTCTTTGAGCTCTCCTACAAATTGTTCTAAGTTCAGTTCCATTACCTCTTCCATTCTAGATTCATCATTGATGATTTCTTCCTCTTTACTAGCAACTTTGAGTTCCTTCTCAATCAGAGTATTTGATGATTCTTCTGGTTCTAAGGATTCTAATTTTTCCTCTTGTTGCTTAAGTATTGGAACTTCCTTCATTGGATGGAGAATCTTCTTATGCCCATTGCTCACAAATGTATAAGTGTTCTCATAGCCATCACATTGGACCCTTTCATAAAAAAGTCATTGTCTTCCTAGCACAATATGGGCAACTTTCATTCTTAAAACATTACACCATACGAATAACGTAAAATCATTACTAAAATAAAATGTTACTAGTCAATGAGAATGCACCAAAATGGATTTTGTCATTTAACCATGTTATTTGGAAGGGATTTGAATGTTTCTTTGTCTTTCAATTAAACTTCTCAACAAGTTCCTTTGAAGCTAAGTTGGATCTACTACCTCCATCAATAATCATAGTAAATAATCTCCCTTGGAAAACAACACGTGTTTGGAAGATGCTAGTACATCGCCAATCGTGCTCTTCATTTGCCCTTGGTATGTTCATCAATGGTTGCATAAAAAAATTGTGGCCTCTAATCATAGTTGTATAAGTTGTTCCACTCCTTAAGTAATATCTTCAAGCCAAGAACTTTTGCTTTGATACCAAAACTAATGTAGAACAACCCTTGGATGGTTGTCTACAATCAATTAGATGGGCTAGGGTTTTATATTTTAGGGCTTGAGGAGATGAACAAAGAATAAAATTTTATGGTAGTAGGAAGAAGTAAAAGAAAATAAAGAGAAAGAAAGATAAGAAGAAATATAAATCTTAAAATCTCAGTAAGGCCTTCTAGGAATCTCACTTAGAAGAAAGTCAATGGAGTCTTACAATTGAGAATTGCAAAGTATGCAAAATGTACATTGATTTACATTAATTAGCCTTATTTATAGGCTTCTCTAAGAAATCCAAATTCTACTGGGATTCTAACCATGGTTCAAAGTTGTAGTATTGGTCATTGACTTGGGAGGTTCTGAGGCGTATCGGTCTCGGCATCTTAGATCCGTATCAGGTGATACACGAAAAATTCTAATTTAAAAGCTCAAAACAATTTTTAAAAAATTATGAAAAATATTATAAAAATAAATACAAATAGGTAGAGTAAAAAATTAATAAAATAAACTTTTATTAATATAAGATTATTCAAATTATAATAAAAGCATACTTTGGGATGATTTATAATAATTTTAAAAATCTAAAAATATTTTAATTTAATCACGTAACAGTAAATGTTTCTTATTGAAGATGAAAATAATAAAAGGTAATTTTTTTTTTTCACAAAAAAATTATTTAAATTAAATTTTTTGAATTTTAAAAAAATATTTTCAATTCTTAAACAATATAACCATGAATCATCTTTAAAAATTATAAATATCATTTTTCTTATCAATTATATTCATTAATTTTAATTTTTTATATAAATATTTATTTCGTATTTATTTGATATAAACCCAAGTATTCATGATTCATTTTCTATAATTCTAATTTTCATCAAATTTTCATTATCCATTTAAAGAGAAATATCCACCAAATACTCATTATCAACTTAAAAAACAAATACCCATTATTCAAAACCCAAATCCCTAATCCTATCAAATACCCATAACCCATTCACCCATCAAAACACCCATTTCCTGCACCATACCTATTTCTCCTCTAAATCCACAACTTTGTTTCTTTGCACAATACCACAACTCCCCATTTCTCTGCACAATACCCATTTTTGAAGGCTCTAGACCAAACACAAAATAGTCTTGTGAAGATGCAAGGGGTCTGAACTCTTTATACTTTTACATTATTGCCTTTTCCATTACCCATTACTTGAATAGCTTAGTATCAACATAATCTTGGAGTTTCTCAAAGTTGCCATGCAATTCACTTCTAGACTGCTAATTTATCTTCAATTCAACCGAGTTTACTCATTTACTTGCGAATCAAACAAATATCTAACTTAGGTATTGGTCTTGTACCGGCCATGGTCAAGGCAGATACAACTTGGCTGAGTTGCATCGGTACCGGCCATGGCTGAGGTAGATACAACTTGGCTGAGTTGTATCGATCTTGGCTGAGATTTTGAACCCTGATTCTAACAACCTATTTTGGCTCTAATTCTAATTCTCTTGTAACCTATTTTGACTCTAATAGTTAGCTACTCCTAATTTAACTCCAAAAATACTAATCCTAAGACACTTAAAGTTGATTTGTTTCTTTTCTTCCCTTTCTTGAGTAGATCTTAGAGATTGATTCTCATTATAAATGGTAGTGAATAATTTTTAAAAGGTAGAAAGCTTGGTTTTTAGTTCTGGAGGTAAATGTTGTTGGTTTTCATTTATCCAGGAATCATGTGATTATTTTCATTTAACTATTTTTTCCCCTGGGTGGCAATTCCTGAGCTGATCTTATCTGTATGTCCAATTTTGTGAGTGTTTGGTTCATACAATGCAAGTTACTATTACTATCGAGTCAATCCAGTCATTTGCAGATCCCAGAATTCGGTGAACCAATCTGCCTATAACTTAAACACAGAAACCCAACTGGTATTTTGTTGATTATCCTATCCATAATTGCATGCTACTTCCAATCTTACCCATTGCTACCACAATTTCTAAACCATTCCTCTGTGAGAGCTCAAAAGTTTCTATTATTTCATGTTTTATATGGTTTTCTAGGTTCTGGATGTCTTGAAGTTATGTGAGTACACTATCATGGAGATAGCATGCTGCTATTACAAAAATGTGGAAGAAATGAGATTGTATCATTCTAGAAAAGTTTACTTTGTTTTCATGTTTGTTTGTGTCTCACTATACCTGCAGATTCTTCAAGTGCAAGCAATATTGTCAATAATGTACCTGCCACCAAAGGGACATTGCAGGTGCAGATACAAGAAACATGTCAAACTCCTGAAGGTAATGAAACATCCTTGGTTGTCAAAGCTGATAGGAAGTTGGGAGGTCAGCAAGTGGTCAAGGCTTGGGGTGGGTTTGTGAGAGGTTCTAGGTTCAAGTTCCAATGGGGACAAAAAGCACCAAAATAAAAATAAAAATGAATACCTATAAAAAAATAAAAAGAAGTTGGGAGTTCAGCAAAATTTTCTTAAACTACCATTTCTTATCATCTAATAATTTGTTTTTGTTAGTTTTTCTAGACAGTAGTCCGTTGTTCTTATTTTGGAACAAGTGGATATTGGTTTATTAGTTTCGCATTTAATGGTCAAATCTATTGGTGATAAAGAATAGTTTTGAGAGTGGGGGGCATGGAGTGGGGCATTGGATCATTTTGTATCTGTTTTCTTCCCTAAAAAATCAAATTACATTTATTCTTTCATTCTCTTCCTAGGTGAGCAATTTGCTCATTTGGCATGACATTGCCAAAATGATGAAGTTCATGTAAGCATTAGCATCTTAAGAGCCTTACCTTTCAAATGAAAAGGTTGCAGCATAAGGGATTAAGTTTCTTTTAGGTAAATTTGCTTATAATACACCAGAGTAAACTTATCTTTGGTCTGTATGCTAAGTACCATGCCTCTTACTTGGACCCAAAATTATATTTCTTGGTAAATACCCTAATCTCATGAAATAGTTGAGCTTAAAAAATTCATTTAACCAGATCAACATAGAGTAACAAATTGGTGGTGTAAGATTAGTGTTGGATGGGTAAATAGTAAATAAAAAATGGAAGGAATTTTTGAAAAAATTTTGGGCCTATGCCTCTCTGGACAGAAAACCTGTCCTGTCCTATGGGCCCTCAGTTCTTGAAGAGGACCTCAATTTTGAGATAATCCTAATTAATGACTGGAGAATGATAATTTGGGCAGCCAACTTGGAGCATATCTTTCCATGTAAGAGTTTTTTAAGAATGAGTTGTCGAACTGCATCTTAGTTTGTGTAATGTTATATATGTCAAGTAATACTTGCTGGTGTTTTTCTGAATTATACACCCACCCTCCTCTATGTTTTGATTTAAGTACTAGGTCTTGGTTTTATATAATCTGGTGCTCTCACTCTTCATAAAAAATTATTTTTTCTCTTAATTTTTTTTTGGCTTCTAGGTATGCAACATTTGTACAAGACCCAACTGCAAACTTATGCTCAAAAAAGAAATCTCCCTCTTCCAATGTATTCTTTTGAAAGCATTGGCCCCTCTCATAACTGTCGCTTCAAGTCTAAGGTTACAATTGAGGAACAAACCTATGAGAGTCCAGATTTTTTCCCCACATTAAAAGATGCTGAACATGCAGCTGCAAAATTAGCTTTGATGTCATTATCTCCAGCTGGATTTCAGGAGGCTAGTCTTCTAAAATACCTCTTCCCAGTTCAGAGTTTGTGTACCTTGATAAATATGTTGTTTGCTCTAATTTATTTTGTTCTATTGTAGGATGATTATGGTGTCTACAAAAATCTCTTGCAAGAAATGGCTCGAAAAGAAGGTTATCAGTTACCAGTTTATAGTACGGAAAAATCTGGTGTATCCCATATGCCAACATTTCTTTCAACTGTGGAAATAGAAGGAGAAACTTTTGTAGGTCAAAAAGCAAAAACCAAGAAGCTGGCAGAGATGAATGCAGCCAAGGCTGCTTACACCCGTCTTAAAGAGCGTAAGTAATTGCTTTCTTTTAATAAGCATTGTTGAAATATCCTTATACACTTGAGTCCTTTGTCATAATTGTGTGCGTATACCCACCCAATAGTTCATGCCCATTATTTGATATATAGGGAGAAGGATGCCTGTAGGAGTATTGTTGTACAGTATACTCACGATCCTTCTCAGGTAATGATAATGTTTTTCATTGGGGCTGAAGTTAGTGATGATCTTTAGTGAGCATCCAGAATTTGAACACTGCGTCTACACAGTAAATAAAATTCTTTTACCTTGGAGAACATATAAACTTCAGGAGTTAATAATTCTTATTTCATGTCAGTAGTGAATGATTTCATTTACTTAGTTCTTATCAATCCTTATGTAGATACTGAATGAGACTTCATATTTTTGAGGTTTTAGCATGAAAATTGGAGTGCTTAGATATCTCTAGATGTCTATTTAGGTGGTAGTTTTTTAGGACTTTCATTCCTCAATTTGATGTGGATGTTTATTTCAAATAATGAAGTGGGAGAAATCATTAAGGTCAGTGTCATGCATAGCTCGGATTAGTTTTCCAAGATTTATCAAATTCTCAATTTTCTCTTGAATTGATCTCCAAAGTCCAAACTTTATTTTGTGGACATAAACTTCACTAATTTCTCCTAAGGTTTAATTTAGCTACAAGGATGTCCCTCCTAGTTCTCAAGTTACATTGAGCTCCCTCCAGCCTCAGTTATATATGACAAACTGTCCCTCGTTGCAGGCCGTTATTGAAATGGACAGTGTGAAAATGTCATTTTTAGCTGCCCCTCTTTAATCAAGGTCTAACTTATTCTAGTCACCCATTTTTAGCCTTGTTCACAGAAACCAAATATTGAGAAGAAGAATGTGGACACCACATAGGTTATATTGGTTTGCATGACCAGCACTGCAGATTATTATGCTTGAATGAAGAAAAAGAAAGAAGAAAAGGAAACAACCTCATGGTTCTCATCAGGATTTCTTATACAAATAAGCATACAAATTTACAAACTTGTGTTGCTAACATGATATTATAATTTTATCCTTTTAGTGAATACTCTACCCCATTTCCAAACAGATAGATCACTCATGCTCATCTAGTATAATGCACTCTAACAAATAATATATTGAACTCTGTTTGTAAGCATGTTTTGCTTAGACTGGTCTCCTGTTTTCTCAAGTGTAGAAATGTATCAGAAATTCAATTTCTTGAAGTTATCCTGTGTAAAATATTTGTTAACCTCTATGTTTTTTGTTTTATTTTCACTGAATTGGATCAGAATGATACTGTTTGCTACACATTATCATTGGTGCTTGTACTGAACCCTAACTCACCAAGTAATATCTTTCAACTAAAGTGGTTCACTACCCTATGGGCCCAGCTCTGAATTTTGCTTTTGCGCTTGACCTGCTACACTATCATTTCCCTACTTTGTGTATACATAACACCCATGATAACCAATATCTAGATGTAGAGCACCTGATGCAATTAGCTACTGCCCAAATAATGCATTAGTAAAATCCTCTATTCTCATATGACTATGTTTTCCAAATGATGGGCCTTTATCAGCATCTGATTTTAAGTGCCTCAGAATTCTTTAGGCTGTCTCTGTTTGCTCGATAATTATTGGTCCTTTTCTTAATAGCTTAAGCTTTCACCATTTCTAGTAATTTAACGTAATATTAGAACTCTAGTTTTTAGCATTGTCTGGTTCGAAACTTTTGCCTGTTTTGACTCCCATTTATTTGTCTCTTCACATGTCTGTTGGTGCTGCCTACAAGGAGGGGTGTTACCATGAAATGCATTGTTACCCATTGTGCAATAGTTCGCCTTTTGGAGATAATTGATAGTGTAACAATCTTTGCATTAACTTCCATAGGAGCATGCATAGATTGACTAGCTGCACTAACCATATCAGGATTTGTGCATGAAAGTCATTTGAGTTGCCCTGCTGGTTTATGAGTTCTTCCTACATCTATTGAAGTGCAATTGCTGTCTTCATTTAAATGATGATTCAGATCAACAGGGTTGTTTATGAAGCTAGCACATTCCTTCAGAAATAAAGATGCAATCTTTGACCTTGTAACTTCAATCCTGATGAAGTTCTTCAGATTCCCAAGGACCTTGACCCTGGATCTCAAATACCTAGGGTAGGTGCATGTGTCCTTTTCTCTCGATTAACAATGGCCTCAACATTGGTATTAAGGGTGATAAGCTTTCACAATGAGTTTCTGACAAAGCAGGATCAGACAAATGTGAAACTCTAATTGTAGTTAATAATCACCTTGTGGAAACTCTCAAAAGGTGCTCTTGGTGACTTTTTAAATCCATGCCAAGCTTCTTTAACTGGAAAATCTTCCCTTTTTACTGACATGTTTCAGAACCTGGGGTCACATCCATATATACTCCATCAAGATGACCATGTAAAAAGGCATTCTGAATACCAAAATAATAACAGGATCAATATAGATTTTTTTGCAAGATATTTGATTTAGGTCACCAAGGCAAATGTTTACTTAAAATCAGTACCTTGGGTTTGCTAAACAGGAGTATGAAGTAATTCTGTTTGCAGTAATTTTTCTACCAACTTTAATGTGGTAGTCTCTAAAAATCTGCTTCTCACCATGGGTATTGATACCATTTTTACACAAGACATGGCAAACAAAGTTTGTGAAAGTTTCAGTATTTGAAGAAGTGAAGGCTTTCAGCGACTTAGAACATTAGCAATCCTAAGGCATTAGTTATATCAGTTGATCTTTAAAATGAAACCAATCTGTACCTTTCTATGGAAAAACAAGGGCATCCTGAAGCCAAGAATTGGTTCAATTGTTTCTATGAAAAGTGTGTTGGGTTCGTGTCATATTGGCGAATTGTATCAAACTTTGCCACCCCTACTCATTGGGACTCTTTTAATTATAGTGTTTCTGCTTCCATTGGTCCTTTCTGCAAAGCTTCCCTGTTATGACTTGTTTTTCATCCATTTTGCTTACAGGTTGAGTAATTTTCATTTATTTACATAAAAATTCAGTCTAGTAGTACAGTTTTCTTTATGGGACCACTTTATGTTGCAAAGTTGAGTGTGCCGAGTAATGTAAAAATAATGTCATAAAAAGGCAATAAAATTATGCGTGAATCATGAAGCTCACATGGTGTTATTATCATACATTAACCGGTGTGCTGTGGAAGTGGTTCCATACTATTTTCTGCCCTCACTACCATAATGTTGGTATTGAAACTTAATCCTTTCTCATCTGTACTCTGTTTTACTGCTTTCTAGTCATTTTTCTTTTGTATGCTTCCAATATCACTTTTCTTTTGGGAGGGAATCTAAAGGCTTGTGGCTTTTGGGATCTAGTGATTGAGAGAATCTTGAGGAGATTAGATGGGTGGCAAAATGCTTACTTATCTTTTGGAGGTAGGATAATTCTTATCCATTCTTGCCTATCCCACATTCCTAGCTACTTTCTCTCCTTGTTTAAGATTCCTGCTTCAGTGGCTGCAAAAATTGAGAGATTGCAAAGGGATTTCTTATGGTCAGGGGTTGGGGAAGGTAAAAGAGATCATCTTGTTAGTTGGGATGTAGCGTGTAATTCGAAGGTAAAAGGGGGATTGGGATCTAGGAAGATTTCTCTAAGGAATCTTGTTCTCTTAGGGAAATGGTTGTGGAGGTACCCTAGGGAGGGTTCCACTCTGTGGCATCAGGTCATTTTAAGCATTTATGGGACACATTCCAATGGTTGGGATGCCAACACTATAGTCAGATGGTCACATCGTTGTCCTTGGAAGGCTATTGCACAAGTCTTTCAGGATTTTTTTAAGTATACTCGGTTTGTGGTAAGAGATGGGGAAAGAATTCGGTTCTGGGAAGACTTATGGTGGGGGGACTAATCTTTGGGTTTTCAATATCCAAGACTATTTAGAGTAGTCACAGATAAAAATATTCCTATATCTTCAATTCTCGGTTCTACTCATCCCTTCTCTTGGAACTTTAATTTCTGTCGTAACCTTTCAGATTATGAGATAGAAGATTTAGAATGCCTCATGAGGTCACTTGATTGTTTGCACTTATCACTATCTGTTTCAGATGCGAGATCTTGATCTTTATCTTCTTCAGGGCTTTTTACAGTCAAGTCTTTCTTTCTAACCTTGTCCCAATGTTTTGGTTCTTCTCCAGTTTTCCCTGCTAAGCTCGTTTGGAATTCCTAAGTCCCTTTCAAAGTCAAGTCCTTTGTTTGGGTAAATACTAATGACTTGCTACAATTGAGAAGACCCTACAAAGCTCTTAGTCCTGACATTTGTAAGTTGTGCATGAAGCATGGTGAATCAACTGATCATCTTTTCCTACATTGCTCTTTGATGATGGGATTGTGGCACAAATTATTTCAGTTAGCCAAGATGGATTGGGTTCCCCCGAGGAGCATATCCGACATGATGTCCATCAATTATAAGGGTTTTGGATTATCTAAGAGAGGGATAGTTTTGTGGCAAGCTGCGTGCATTGCTTTAATTTGGGTTGTATGGTGGGAAAGAAATGCGAGGATATTTGAGGATAAAGCAAGAAATTCAGAGAATCTATGGGATTCTATTCACTTCCTTGCTTCTCTTTGGGCTTTTTGTTCCATGGTTTTTAAGGGGATTCCCCTTTGTGTGTTACAACTAGATTGGCTAGCAGTGTGTAGCTCCAATGGGATGGTCTAACCTAGAGAGATTGTTTGTTTTTACATTGTAGTATCTTGTTTTTGTATTCTTGTAGTTTTGCTTTTCTTTGATGGGAGGATTCCTCATCCTTCTCTTGTACTTCTTTTTTCTATCAATATATCTCTTTGTCGTTTCCTATCAACAATATCAGTTGCCTAGTGCAGGAATTGTTTGTTAGTTGAAGTAATACTTGGATCGTTGGAAGTTCAGATTTGTCAACTCACACCATGAATCCTTCGTTTGGTCACAGAAAATTTTTGTAAACTAGATTGCAGCCATTTAGAACTGAAAATCTGGGTTTAGCACTCAGCTAAAGAAGTGAGTTCTGTGGAAGTTTGGGGACACTAGATAAGAGTACTTAAGATTGCACCTACTGCTTGATGACAAGAATTTATGGTCAGGAACAGAAAACTCAGATCACAGGAGATGGGAAGCTTTGGTAGTTGTGTATGGCTAGGAGGATTTGAGCCACTATCCAAGTTGTGACTTGCTTTCAGAGCCATTTCCTAATTGGTCCAATCAAATCTATGTAGACCATGACAGGGTTGAAGTTTCCTGGAATTCAATATACATCACAGGACACTTATGGCTGTCTTTTACATGAGAGCTTTTAGTTTTTATGTGGGAGGTAGCTAAGGTTTGCTGATGAAGATTCATGTTCTCTCTTGGAATGTTAGAGGGATTAATGAAGGGGAAAGTGGAAAGTCATAAAATCCTTGATCCAATGCCAAATGGTAGACCTAGTTTGTTTGCAAGAGATGCAAATTGTGAGAAACTTGGGTGTGGGCAGATAGGGTGTTGGGGGTTAATTGCCATGGAAATCAGGGTGTATTCAATCTCTTGTTGCTTTAAAAATGTGCAGATGGTTTTGTATGGATGTTTATAGGAGTGTATGCGCTGGTCTTAATGAGGAGAGAGAAGTTTTTTGGGAGGTAATATAAGTGGGCTTTGAAATGATCCCTAGTGTATCAAAGGAGATTTCAATGTGGTCAGCTTCTTTGTGGAAAGGAGGGATTGCTTGAGATGCTTAACAGCTATGATACACTTTTCGGAGATTATTGAGGAGCTTCACTTAAGAAATCTTCCTCTTGATGGAGGCCCTTTCACTTGGTGTGGCAGATCAAATAATCAGTTTTCTTCTAGGCTTGATCATTTCCTTGTCTTGGAAGGGTGGGAGAACCACTTTAGTAGATTAATCCAGTGTTCTCCTAAGGCTGGTTTTTTACCACACTCCTATTTTTCTAGATGAAGAAGGAATGAGAAGGGGCAAAACACCGTTTAGGTTTGAAAACATGAGGCTGAAAGAGGAAGCGTTTAAAGACCTTATTAGCAATTGGTGGGTGGGCTACAATGTGAGGGGTTCATATAGTCACATCTTGGTGTTTAAGCTCAAAGCTTTGAAATAAGAGCTAAAAGTATGGAACGAAGATATTTTTGGTAATATTATATCCAATAAAGTCATAGCTTTTAATGAAATGGGTTTCTAGGATGCTAAGGAAAGTCATCCTATTAGTGGAGGAGGTTGAGGTCAAGGGAAAAACAGAGGATGAATTTGGAAATTGGGTAGCATTTTGTAGAGGTCTCTTGGCAGTAGAAATCAAGAGAATTTTAGTTAAAAGAGGGAGACAAAAACACTAAATTTTTCCATAAGATGGCTGATGCTAATGCTTGTAGAAGAAAAAACTATTTGGTTAAAATTAAAGTGAATGACAAATGATTATCGAAGGATGCAGACATAAAGGAGTGACAAATACTTTACATAGCCTTCTTTCCAAGATAGGGGAGTGAAGACTGAATATCAATGAGATGTCCTTTGACATTTTGGGTCAAGAAGACACATAATTCCTCAAGTTTTCGTTCTTTGAGGAGGAAGTCTTCTTAGCCCTTTCTAGTTTGAGTAGAGGGATAAAGTTTCTAGGCTAGATGGTTTCACCATGGCTCTTTAGCAAATTTGTTGAGATTTTGTGAAACATGAGGTGATAAGCTTTTTCATTGAGTTCTCTAAGCTATGTTCCTTCAAAAGAAGCCTTAATGCCTATTTTATTGTGCTAGTCCTAAAAAAAGGAAGGATATGCAAGCTCCTTGCAAAGATTTTGGCTACTAGATTTAAAAAAGTGGTGAGTAAAGTCATTTCAACTTCTTAGCATGCTTTTGTAGAGGTGGACAAATCTTGGTTGCAGTTCTCATAGAAAATGAAACAATTAACTCAAGACTGAAGTGCTTTGAGAGTGAGTCATTTGTAAGCTAAATATCGAGAAGGCCTATAATCACATTAATTGGGACATTTCTACGACTTGTTTCTCCATTTTGATTAATGAGACCCTATTTTGAGAGTTTTAGAGGTTCGAAATAAGGAGACCGACTGTTTGTATACCTTTTCATCATCACCATGGAGGTCTCTCTTATATAATGAGTAGGCTAAGGAAGCGGCCTTTTTGGCAAGCTTTTTGGCAAGCTTTTTGGCGGGAGGTAGAAGAGGAGGAATCGAAGTGTCCCATATGTTATTTGCTAATGATACCCTCATCCTTTGCAATGCTAGTATGAAGCATATGGAGCATTTGAGCTAGATTTCATGTGGTTTTAAGCAATCTCAAGATTAAAAATCAATGTAGAGAAAAGTGACCTGATACCAAAAGTCACTGATGTGGAGGAATTAGTGGGGTTTTTGGGTTGTAAGGTGGGCACCACTTATCTGGGACTTCCATTGGGAGCCCTTTTCAGATATACTTAGGTTTAGGACGTTGTTGAGGAAAGATTTTAGAAATGCTATTTGGAAGGGACAAAACTTATGCATAAGGAGAAGGCTAACTATGATAAAAAGTTCCCTTTCTAGCTTCCCTAAATACTTTATGCTTGTTTTCGTCATCCAGAGGGAGGTGAGCCTAAGGTTGGAAGAGATTCGAAGGGATTTCCACCTAGTTGGTTGGTCTCAAGGATGAAGATATTTCTATGAGATCTCATGTGTCGATGAATTATGAAATTATATATGGGTGATATATTTCCAATCACTGATTTTTTGGAATATTTTCACATTTTTCGATGATTTTTCAATTTATTTTGGTTTTATCCCGATTTTATTTGGATTTTGGCCATTTTATCACCTAGTTTGACTGATCAACACGATCAACAAGCCTCACAAAATTAATTGGAGAGGATGAGAGTTAGGAAGCAAGCCCTAGTCTCCTAGTCTTCCATGTGAAGTATGGGCATCTAACCAATTGGGCACTTTGACCCTTTATGGTATATGCTAATATAATTAATTATATCCCTTATTTGTTCCCCCTAACTTTAGCTTTAATTAAATTAATTTTAATTATTTTATTTTTCAAATTCCTTTTAACAAATTGTTAAATGTATAAAAAACATCATAATAATATTGAGTCTTTCTTTATATATTTTATATAATAATTAAATATAAAAGAAATATAAACTTGTAAATAAAATTATTAATATTTTTAAACATAAAAATGCATACACATATCATTATTATTATTTTTTTTTCTAGATCTTGATTACTAGATAGATCATCATTTTAGTATTAAAACTAGTTTCAGTTTTTTATATTATTACTAAATATCACAAATTATATTATGCATATATTGTTTTCTTTAATAAAACAATTTTAATACTTGCATTTTCATTGATATATCCGTAAAATCCAGCTATTGATATTTTTGTGAAAATTGATATTTTATCATTGGTTGGTCCACAGTTTGCATGGGCAAGAGGGTGTTTGGGCATTTGAGCTTTGTCCACTCTTGACAAAGCTCTTTTGGATAAATGGTGTTGGTGATTTGCAATGGAGAGGGACTCCTTTTGGAAGAAGGTGATCACAGGGAAATATGGGGAGGTAGTGGGAGGTTGGTGCTCAAGAGCAGTTAGGGAAAAATGTGAAGCAGAGGTGTGGAAGACAATCAAGAGTGGGTGAGAGATTTTTAACACTATAATCAATTTTAGGTGGGAAATGGAAGGAGGGTGAAATTTTGGAAGGATAAGTGATTCTGTGACTTACCCCTTGGAGAGGGTTTTCTTGAGTTGTACTCCATAGCCATTGGCAAGAATGCATGGCTTGCTGAGGTGTTGGAGTAGGAGGAGGATGGTAGTGTATCAAACCATCGTTTTTCAAGACGACTCCATGACTAGAAGTTAGATGGGGTGGAAGGTCTTTTTAAGAAGTTGCTCAAGCAGATAATTGGCAGAGATGTGGAGGATAAAATGGTCTTGTTGCACTCAAAAAGTGGTATTATTTTTAGTTAAATCTCTCTACTCTATACAGGAACCCTTAGATCCCACTGAGAGTTAGTTTTTAGGCTTTGGAGAAGGATTTTAACTCTGGATCAACTCAAAAGAAGGTGGTGAAAATCCTGAATAAATGCTACATGTGTGAAGGAAAAGAAAAACAGCCGACTGCATTCTCCTTCACTGTTTATAAGCAGTCATCTAGTGGTAGTTGATTTACTCTTTGTTTGGAATAGAGTGGGTCATGCAATCCCTAGTAAGGAAAGCACTCTTGAGCTGTCATGACTCCTTTGTGGGGAAAAAAAGGAAGAAAGCTTGGAGAATATACTGAGAAAGTGGATCAATCTATCAAATAATCTTTTATATTTAATTTCTGGGTGTGGGTGAAGGTGTTTATAGGAGATTGCCTTTCGTCCATGTTAGACTTTATTAATTGGCTGAGCTCTTGGTAGCGGGTGGTAGTTGTTTTTTGAGTTTACTGTGTTTCATTTAATGAATATATTGCTTTTGTTATCAAATAATAATAATAATAATAAGAATAAGAATAATAATAAAAACAAACAAACAAACATGTGAAAATAAAGAAATAGGAGGGAAATGATTTAATTATGTATTTCATTAACTAGACTCCTTGATCAAAAACTGTGGCAGAATGTACTCTGTATCAGCTTTTGAAGTGATGTCTTGGTTTAAACAAAAGCACTCTTTTTTGGTTTAAGCATAGGCTCATGAAAAAGGAACCTATGCTTTAACAAGATATTATCATTATTATTTTCAGGTAGATCAAATTTGAACCATAAATCTCTTTCCCCTTCTGGCCAAGAATTGAGAGGTGTTGAGTCCTCATCTTTCAACTCGGAATCAAGTGGAACGGCTGATTTGCAACAGAACATTATATCAAAGCTTACTCTAGTTTTAAAACCGAGTGCAGCTGAACAAACTTTGGATAGAGGTTAGTCTTTTTCTTGACTTATAAAGCAATTTATTTATTTATTTTAAAATGACTTTATGCTAGAGAACTGATGTCTGCACAGAATGGTTATTGCTGGCACCCCATCTCTCCCACAAACTTAATTCAAAGACCCACTTAAAGGATGTTCATTACTGTCTGATACTGGTCAGATTATTAGATAAGACCACATGTATATGGCAGATAAAACTAGGGTGGCACTTTTGACCAATCTTCAATCCATAAGCAATGCTGGCGTTTGATGATGTGAGGATTTAGCTTGTACATATTGACCTCTATTTGGGTTGGCTTTCCAAATGAACTAGTAAATAATTTCGTGAATTCCATTTCTAAAGACTTACATATGACTGAAGAACAGTACTTGGAATATTCCTCCAAATTCCTTTTAACCTATAAACAAGGTTTTGTCATGGTATTCACCTTTTAAGATTTAAGATCTCTCTCTCTCTCTCATATTTGCACCGCACCAGTGGATATTTATAAAAAAAACTTGTAAATAATTGTTAAACTTATTTTTCTGCAAAATAATTGGTTCTTTTTTTCTTCTTGTAAATAATTGTTTAACTATTTTTTTCTGCAAAATAATCAGTTCTTTATTCTTTTTTTCCTTCAGTATTCTTTCTTCTTCTTTTTTTTTCTTCTGAAAAACATAATGGAAGTTGTTTGTGTGTGTGTACAATAATAAACAGGTCACTTGTATGTAACATGGGTTTAAATTTACATATCCTCACATATTCATGGACATAATATGTTAGAGTTTGTTGGGATACATGGAACTTATAGATCTTTCTAAATCAAATTGTGTGTATAACATCCATGCTGTATGAGTAAACACTCATAGAAGTGTGTTGTTTTCTAGATGTGAACTTATTTTTGTCCTGTAGGATACATATAATGGAAAATATGAAAGACTGCATTGATGTTCTATTTAACCCTATTAGTTACAGAAAGTTTTGGGAACTAGATTCAGGCAATTGAGCACTGAAATTCTCTATTTAGCACCTGATTAGAGAAGTGGGTGAGGTTTGAGGAACTTTGGAGACACTGGATCAAATACTGCATATTGCAGCAGTGCTTATTGCTAGGAATCTATGGTCCAAAACTGAGATTGTAGGAAATGGCAGCTTGACAAGTTGCCTACAATGAGCAAGTTTTCCATCTGCCTAATTGGTCCAATCTATGCTTCCCTAACTGTGGCGAGGCTGCAGGGGATGAAGTTTCTTGTGATTTGCTTCAGAGACATGAATTTTTAGGGACAAAAGGGAAGAAATATAAGGGTAATTAGTATATATAATTCATGAACAAAATTACTTATGAAAACTGTAGCAGATGTATTCTGATACCAGCATTTGAGGTGATGTATTAGGTCAAATAGAAATCTGCATCTTTGCGGTTTGCCAGGAAAGGAATACTTAGTTCTTTAATAGGATATTATGATTACACTTTTCAGGTGGATCAGGTCAGAAGCTTAAGTCTCCTTCGAAAGCAGTTGAGTTCCCATCTTCCGGCTCTCCATCAAGTGGTGTCATTGATTTGCCACAGAAAGTCATACCCCAATCCACTCTGATGTTATTAAACCAGAGTACAATTTTTGCTGAACAAGATGAGGATAGAGGTTAGTTTTCTTCAAATTCCCGATGCCATGCATTCTATATCTTTTTTTTTTTCTCTGGCATTGCTTTGCACACCAGTTGTTCTAAATTGGTCATGGATCTGCTCAGAATGCTTTGTTCTGGCACCCCATTACTGATTGAATGGTTAGATAAAACATAAACATCTGACGGTAGAACTAGGGTGGGACTACTTTACCAATCTTCAACTCCAAAGTAAAGCTGACTGTTGATGAGGTTGTGTTGAACCCTTATTGGCTGGGGTTTGGTTTGGCTCTCCAAATGAACTAGTTGATAATTTCATCAACTTTTTTTATTTGGAAAAATTTGCATATAATTGACAAAGAGTACTTAGAATACTACTCCAATTCCTTTTTTTTTTTTGATGAGAAACAACAGTATAGTATGTTGAAGTAAAATAAGTACAAAGAAAGATGAGAGATCCTCCAAAAAGTATGCAAAAAGAAAGCAAAAACCTCCAAGTTTAAGAATCTATACAACTATGTGGTTCCACAATCCATGTTCCATGTGGGAATATATAAAAAATAATCTATCCTTGCTAGCCCATGCCCTTGGAGCTACACACCAATTTTCAATCTAGTTGGATCAAATTAAGAGGAACACTCTTAAAAGTTGTGCAAGATGCCCAAAAGGAGGCTAAGAAATGAATCATGTCCCAAAGACCGTCTAAAGTTCTTGCCTTGTCCTAAAAAATCCTAGCATTTCTCTTCCACCACACAATCCACATCAGAGCAAGACAAGCAAATTGCCACAACACCTTGCCTCTATTGGTATTTCCCAATCCTCTATATGAAATAATCATCATGTTGCATATACTCTTAGGAGGAGCCCAACCCGTATGAACCAAGCTGAATAGTTTGTGCCAAAGCCCCAAACTCAAAGGGCAATGTAAGAAGATGCGATCTATTGTTTCACCACTCTGCATACACAACAAGTAAACATTAGGAATACTCCTCCAATTCCTTTATCCTATAAATATTATTTTCTTCTGGTATTCACTTGCTATGATTAAAAGTCTGTTTGGCAGTGATTTTAGGAAGTGTTTCCAAACTTTTTAACACTTTAAAATTTGTATCATTTAAGTGTTAGAAATGGTAGAAACGTTTTCTAAAATCACTACCAAATGCACTCTTAAAATGCGTTTGAGAATGATTCTAGAAAACATTTGTAGCATTTCTAACACTTGAATGATAAAAAATTTCAAGTATTAAATATATTAAAAGTACTTCCTAGAATCACTACCAAATGAGCTCTAAGTATGTCTCTTATTTGCACATTACAAGATTAAAAATAAATTTAGATATATTATAGGGAAATTTGTAAAGAATTGTTAAACCAATTCTTCAAGCTAATTAGTTTTTCATTTTTTTCTTCTTCTTGAAAAAAATGAAATAACAATTATGTATATATAGAGAGGATTAAATCCTTATGAAAGTCCTAAGGAAAGAAAAAGAAAGCGTTAAGGAAAATTATTTTTTCATGTTTGATTTCACTATGAAAAATAAGAGAGAATAAAATATAATTATAGTTATTTAAAATTTTTTATATTTTAAAATTATTTAATTTTTACATAGACGAGGAAAAATAAGTAAAATAAGTTTGGGTTAGTATATAAAAATAATTTATTGATTTTAAATATATTTTTTATTTTTCTTGACCATTTCTTTTCTTCTACTTTTCCTTTATACTTTCTTTTCTTCACATTTCTCTTCAAATTTTCCAAGAACCAAACATATTATTGAATTGCATCAAAACACCCTATCTTTTTTAGATAAAAATCAAGAATGATTCTTTTCTAAATAGTGTTTATAGCAAATGCAGTCAGTCTTAACTGTACCTCAGGTTGAAGTTGCATATCATCACCCATTTATAGATGGGAAACATATTAGCTTTTGTCAGGGTATGATGGAGTAAATTATGGTTTATCACAGTATGTACTTGTTTATCATATGTTCAAAATGAAATCACATGGATGATATCTACATGGGAACTGGAAGTATGCATTTTCTTCAGTGACTGTTTTTCATCATGTAGATGGACAATATCTATACTGTATGAGTAGGAACTAGAAGTATGTTTTCCCTTTGGAAGGTGGCTGTTTTTTTATCCTGTAGAATACACATGTTGGAAAATATGAAGATGCATTGATGTTCCATTTAACCCACCTAGGCCTTTGACAAATTGCTCAAGTGGAAAGAGATTGGGATGGAGATGGGGGGAGGTTCTTGGCTTGTTCCTATGTACCAGGAGAGAGAAAAAAAAGGCATTACCAATAACAGGAAAAATGTTCCATATAAGCCCAACTACATTTTAGATGAATATAGAATCAAATGGAATTAGAAGATCACCAATTAGGTTTTAGATCAAGCATACAAATCAAATGGAAGTAGAAGCTAGATAATTCCCAAATATCACCAAGTTCTGACTTGATCCTACTTGAATACACTGATACTAGTTCTTCATGATTGCAAATCCTAATGGTACAAACCTACATATTCATAGGAGTAGATGTTCTCAAACTCACTGTCAAACATACATTTAGGTTATGGTTAGTTCCTAGAAAGTACGGAGGAAAGAAAAAAAGGTTAAAGAAAATGATTTTCTCATATTTGATTTCACTATAAAAAAATATGAGAGAAATTCAAATATAATTAAAATTATTTAAAAATTTGTATGTTTTTTTAATTATTTAATCTTGACATGGAAGATGAAAAATAAATAAAATGAGTTTGAAGCACTGTATAAAAATAATTTATTGACTTTAAATCTATTTTGTTTTTTCCTTCAATATTTATTTCCTTAGACTTTTCCTCTTTATTTTCTTTTCTTCGCATTTCTTCTCAAATTTTCTAAGAACCAAACATCTTATTGAATTGCATCAAAGCACCCCTATCTTTTTTAGATGGAAATCAAGAACGATTCTTTTCTGAATTGTGTTTATAGCAAATGCAGTCAGCCTTAACTGTACCTTCCTTGTGTCCCCAGAAGTACAAATTGTGTCTTCGCCTCAAGACGATAATTCATCCCCTCCTACACTTTCTGAGAACTACATTGATTTGGTGCCACCAGAAGGGAATGAAGATTCAGCCTGCGATAAGGTAATTGTTTTTCCAAGCACATCAAAGATATCAAAACCTCTTCCTGCTAAAGCCATCCGAAGGCCTGTAGGCAAAGAGTGGGATTCCGTCAAGTTCAGTTTAGAAGCGAAACAGTAGCTAATTTGGTAAACCCACAAATTTCATTTCTTATTGTTGTCTTGTTCTATGAACTCTAAACCATGGAGAATCAAAGGTTTACTACATAGTTTATAGAGATATGTTTGGGCGTTTCACTTCATTTTGCAGCAGCAGTAGTAGAAGTAAATTTCTGTTTGAAAATCTTCTTTTTGAAAATTGTTTTTATTCACTTCTTCATATAGAAGTAGAAGTGGCCGCTAAGTAGAGCCTATTTATCTTCATATTTTTCAGAACCAAATAGAGCTTAATAGTTAGGCATCGGTTCTAAAAGATTATTCAAAATGCAGAGCTTACAGTGCCTTTGGTTAAACTTCTAACCTACTTTTCAACACTAAAATATTATTAGTGGAATATGTACATGGATACGAATTTTTGGTTCTCAACCCTAAAAAATTATTAGTTCGAATAAGTCTATGAAAATTATTGATTCTGAACATCATAAAATTATTGGTTCAGGAAGGGCCCTAGTCATTACCCAATTTGAGATTTTGTTAATAAAAGAAAGAATAAAACATGTGAAATGTAATTTATTAGAAACTTAGTGAGTCGATTTAGTATCTTTTGTTAAGGAGCATGATGTATATATATTGAGCTCAAATCCTATAAGCTTAAAAAAATTAGCAGTTTAATATGGTATCATAGCTTGGTTTGGCGGTCATGGGTCATGGGTTTGAACCGCTTTTTTGTAATTTGTATTTGTATGTTTGTTTCTCCATTTGATATCTTTCTTCCTAATTTGCATCCCTTCACCTGCAACATAAGATAGGCGATTTTCTAGTTTTTTTAACTTATCATTCTATATATAGGCATGCATCTACAAAGAAGAAAAACTTATATTTAGGTCTACTTCTTTTCTTTTGTTTCTCTTAGAAAATCTCTCTTTATGTAGCTTAATAGAGATCCATGGGCAACTTTTGAGTATTCATCCATGGCATAGGTTATTGAGAATCTTTGCAAGCCATTTACCCTTTTGGTATTGTCATAACTCAATTTTGAAGCCCATGTATGTATTTTTATTTTTATTTTTCCAAACTTGATTTCATCTTGTGTAATGAGCAAAAGAATAACACTCTTAACCAATCGGTTTTAAGAATCAAGACTTAAAAACACAAGATCATTACCTCCTCGATAATTACTCGACCTGAAATTAGTCATATGTCCCAATTTTTATTTTTATTTTTAAAATTTTAAGCATTTGCCCCATTGTTACTTAGAAACAATCCCATCAAGTTAAGGAAATATCCTAATTGGGTTTACCATATGGTATGTGATTTGAGTCTTAAATCTAAAGTGGGAGAAAGGGAGGAAATGTGGATGAAGGATGCCATAGATGTTTGGTGGGTATGATTTTGAAATCCAAAAAGGGGTAAATAAGTAATTTCACGTCCTTCGATCTAAAAGTAAAATAGAAAAGATTAAACCACCCCTGCCTTTCTTATGAAAAATTCCATTCTACCCCACCTAAAACATACGTTTACTAAAATATAAAACACCTCCCCCAAAAGTATAAACAAACACATTACCACCCACTAAGAAAAAAAATTATCATATTTAGGCAACATAAGTGTCAGTAAAGGACAGGGGTATTAAAAGTCATTAGACACATAGATGTCCACTAAAATAATAAAGTTAAAAAAAAAAAATCATGAGAATCACCTTCCCTCTATTCTTTAATCCCAACACATACCATGAAGCAAGCACAAGAAACAAAGCAACGTTCATGTTTGCAAAGGCCACTTTCAGTTTCAGAGGGTTAAAATTCAGAGCCACTTTCTTTATTAATCCTTCACCACCAACCATATCTGAAAGATACTACTCCACAACTGGCGCTGGCGCAACAAACAAAGCAACGTTCACATTTGTTTGTTAAATGCTGCCAACCTCCCTTTTACTTCTCTTATCATTTTACCCGTAACTATTTTTCACCATCACTCTCTTCTTTTTTGTTTTTTTTGGATTATATACCAAGAAATAGGCTCGAGGTTATTGTTGATGTCACTACTAAAAAACCGAAATAACTAGTTATAGGCATGGAGGAATTAAATGAAATACGTTCTTTATTATACATACGTTTACACAACACTTACCTAAGTTTCCATTCTTGCGAGGATAAACAAAAATATCAATTGAATCAATTATTATAAACAACACTAGGAAAGATAAAGGGATAAAGGTATAAAAAAAAAAAATCAATTCATTATCTATGACATCTATCCATACCGTAATTTCGAATCAACAGATTCATTGAGCAACTCTTGAGTAAACTAATAATAAGGTTCTCTGAAATACAAGGAAGATGTTAAATGCTATGTTTGGTTGCGGAAAATTAGAAGGAAAATGCCAAAAATTAAAAATTAATAAATTATTTTCATTTATTATTTTAAACTCATTTCATTTATTTTAACTCGTCCATATAAAGATTAATTAAATTAAAACTTTATAAATTTCTAAGTGATTTTAATTACAATTGATCTTCTTTGGTATCTTCCACAACCAAACATGAGAAGAAGGGTTTTATTTTTTATTTTTTATTTTTATTTTTTTATGGGAAAACAAAAAGTCACTTTTTCAAGGATTCATACCATGTGGAGGAAAATGGTAGAACAACGGTCCATGTCACTTAACTAATACAACATACTTTATGGAAAAGGGCATTGTAAAGTAGGGTAAAAAAGATGTAGCATACAATAAAGAAAGTCTTAAGTGTTAAGAAATGATTTTAGTTGTTTGTATTTGATCAGCAAGTGTAACGTTGCTAAAGAGAGTGAAGACATCCTTGGCAATATCATAATCGAGTAATAATTATTTTATTTTAAAAATTATTTTGTAAAAAAATATATTTTTTTCTAAAAATAAATGACTTTTTATTTTTCAGATTTTAAAAAATATATTGGAAATTAGAGGAGAAAAAAAAAAAAAAA
>JAAKHE010001107.1:5772-24641 GCA_011039315.1 Vitis labrusca | reverse complement strand
TGTTTGAACTTAAATTAATAATAATTTACAAGTTGGTTTATCATAAATGAGTTTCAATGGTTATCACATTCCACATGTCAAGGGTGGATTGGCCCATATGTAACTTGCACCAACACCCACTAATCAACCATAGATAATTACCAATTAATAAAAAAAAGTAATAATTCATCTTGAATGATAAAATATAAATATCTAGGGAAAGTTGTGTTTGCAAGTGGCTATTTGAAAGTAATGTGACAATGAAACTCCAATCAATTGGAATATGAGATTTGACTGTGAAAGGGGAAAATATTATCTTTCTCGTGCACTCTTTGCTGACTCAATTTTATGTTACTAGATTGCCCCTCCATGCCTCCATGTCAACTGCAACTCTGTCTTCATATCAACAAGAAGCCCTTCATGTCACATGAGAGAAAATCTGAATTTGAAACCTATGAAAAATCACCCGATCCGACAACCAACTGTAATTTCCCTAATCTGAAACTTTCTTACTCTTTAATAATTACATATGGGATTGGCCCATATGTAACTTGCACCAACACCCACTAATCAACCATAGATAATTATCAATTAATAAAAATAGTAATAATTCATCTTGAATAATAAAATATAAATATCTAAATAAGTGTAATATAGTATTCACTTGATGGAGGACCATTTCCATTCCTAAGAGGTTTTTTTTTTACTTTATATAAAGTAAATCCTCTTGCAATCTTGTCTCCCTTGGAAGTCAAGGTGGTAATTGTCTGTCAATCGCCTTAAAAATGATATCAGATTAGTGGATTTGGGTTGAGATGAATGGTGTTAATCACGTATGCACGTGGACCCGCGACATTTAATTTATTGTGTTTACTAACACGATCATATGACTCGAACATGCCTGACTCACTTACATATTCACGTACTTGTAAATTTTATGTTGTGTGGTTGCGAAAAATTTGAAAGAAAATACGAAAAAAAAAAAAAAATAGAGATGAAAAGTAAAAAGGTAAAAAAAGTGAAATAAAATAAAATATATATTTAAAATTAATAAATTATTTTTATATGTTACTTTAAACTCATCTTTTTTTATATAAAACGAAAATATATGAGTTTTTAATTAATTTTAATTATATTTTATTTTATTTTTATATTTTTCTTATCACAATCACATATAAAAAAAAATCATTTTTCTTACAATTTTTTTTCTTTCCTTTACACTTTCTGATAAACCAAACATGTAATCTTAAGATTTTTCTTCAAAGAAAAAAAATAAGACTCTTATTATTTAAAAGATAAATTAGTTTATAGTGCATGTAAATTTAAAATTTTAAATGAGTTATAATTGTATTAGGTGGATTATAAATTATAATGACATTTGGATTAAATAAATTTGTGTAAGTTTTGTATTGATTTAATATACTTAAATCCAACCTAATTTGGCATATTTATTAAATTGGTTACATTGGCCATGTCATGTTACCTATATAATAAATGAGTAATGTTTAAACCAAAGAAGTTTGACTCAATTATTACTCTGAATGTATTTAGATTTACTAAGTGTTGATTTGAATACACTTCTTGTTTTCTGTTTTTTGTTTTTTTAAATAAATAATAATAATAACCTTTATATCAAATACAAAAAATTTGAGAAATTTATATTGAAAATATAATAATTTTTAAAACTGACTAAAAAATTTTAAGATATAAGAAATTTTTTATCGTAAGAAATTTTAAAATTTTAGAGACTATTTTTTTTTAAGAATATAAAATAAGTTCATTTATATATATATATATATATATATATATAAGCTTTTACTAAAAAAATGTTAATTATATTTGATTTTCTTTCATATTTTTTATAGTACAATCAATCAATAAAAATTATTTTTCTTAACATTTTTTTCTCCCTTTAGTAATTTTTGGGAACCAAACACAACCTAAAAAAACGTCCATATGATAAACATTCATCAAAATCTCAAATATGATTGTACAAAAAATGTTAAATAGCCATCTTCACTTTCTTGAAATTTTTAGGACAAAGTTGGGCTTGGGTTCAAGTCTCCAACTCGACCCGGCCCAAGAAGTCGAAGAAGCCCAAACAAAGGCCCATCAATATTTTGCACTCCTAGATTGAAGACTACCCAATATATATATATATATATATGATGACAGCTTCTCAACCATAGCTGTTCCTGTTAAGATAACAGTACTTGTATTTTGTATTGATCTACTTCAAACTTGAAAGAATCATCTACACTGTCTCTTGTATTTCCTTTCAGGGAGAGTTTTTGTTATCAAAGTTTTCAACCTTCTTGAACCAGGTCCAGGCCTTAGAACGCCATAGCTTTGGCTCTGCAAACCCGAACAAGAGCCATGCATTCTTCCATCCCCAGAGCACCACCCACCATAGCTGAACTGTCCGGGGTGTCTCTTCAGAAGCTGCCTGTCGATCTTGTCAAGAACGCGATCATCCTGCTTGAACTTTCTGGCAAAAGGGCGGTTGCTCAAGTACATTCTTTTGAAGTCTTTGAGGCCAAGGGACCTGGGATGCTGCTTTGGAGGGGTGTCCCAAGCAATGTAGTGGAGATCATTGTTGAGGGTGGTGTTCTTGTAGTCGTCCGAGTTGCATATGACCGTCTGGAAGTATCCCTCTGGCGACGACACGAAGTTGGTGTAGTAGAGAAGGAGGGTTCTGGGCAGGTTGTCCCAACCCAGTATGCAGTATTCTGCAAACGATCTTGATAGTATTGTCCAAGCAGAACCTGGTCATGGAAACAACTTAGTAAGAATCAAAATCCTTAATTTTTGAAAAATAGTTTTGTATTATTAAAAATAGAGAATTAATTTTAGAAATGGATAGAAAAAACTCGATAAAGACACAGACAATATTTATGATATAAACTAAGGTGGTGTTTGTATTTTTAGGTTATGTTTGGTTTTTGGAAAGTTGTAAGGAAAGAAAAAAATGTTAAGAAAAATAGGTTTTTTTTTTTTTATATTTGGTTTCACTATAAAAAATATGAAAGAAAATAAAACACAATTAAAATTATTTAAATTTATGTATTTTTAAATTATTTAGGCTATGTTTGGTTCTCGAAAAATTTGAAGGAAAATGCAAAGGAAAAAAAATAGAGAAGAAAAGTAAAAGGAAAGAAAAAGTAAAATAAAAAATTAAAAATAGAGTTAAAGATGATAAATTATTTTTATTTGCTACTTCAAACTTATTTTATTTATTTTAACTCATCAATATAAAGATTAAATAATTTTAAAATGCATAAGTTTCTAATTAATTTTAGTTATATTTAATTTTCGTTATTTTATAGGACAACCAAACATGAAAAAATAATTTTCTTTAGTATTTTTTTTTCTTTCCTTCGTACTTTTCAGAAACCAAACATAACATCTTTATATAATGAAGAAAAATAAGTGAAATAAATTTGAAGAAATATACAAAAATAATTTATCACATTTAAACCTATTTTTTATTTTCCTTTATTTTTTCTTTCTTTATACTTTTCCTCTCCATTTTCTTTTCTTTACATTTTTCCTTAGATTATGTTTGGTTCCCGGAAAATACTAAGGAAAGAAAAAAAATGCAAAGAAAAATTATTTTTTCATGTTTGGTTGTCCTATGAAAAATATAAAAGAAAATCAAATATAATTAAAATTAATTAAAAACTAATGTATTTTTAAATTATTTAATCTTTATATTGATGAGTTAAAATAAATAAAATGAGTTTAAAGTAAAAAAAAAAAATAATTTATCAACTTTTAATCAATTTTATTTATTTATTTTGCCTTTACTTTTCATTTCCTTCTATTTTTCCTTTGTATTTTCTTTCTCTTACATTTTCCCTCAAATTTTCTGAAAACCAAACATAATTAAATTTTTAAAGAATCAAACACAATCTTAGTTAATTTTAAATAGAATTTAAAATTAAATAATGTTTAATAATATTAAGTATTAAGTTATTCGTTTTTTTTGTAATATTTTATTTTTATTAAGCATTAAAAAAAAAAGAGTAAAGACCACCATCCATCCACCATTTACAGCATCATTCACAGTAAGAACTAAGAAGCAGTGAAAATATTAAAGTATTTGAGGGGAGGAGAAGGAATGTGTTGAAACTTGAAAGAGACCCTCCACCTTCATTGACATAAATAAAATAGTCTACCAAAGTGGTCTAATAAGCACGAGTTTGGCAATTAAAATCATTGGCGTAAGGAGGTTGCACTCATGGAATACCTGTTAGCCCACACCATTACCCATAAAGATCCACTCAACCTACCATTAAAGACCAATACCGATACCAACCACACATTTTTCTTTCCTCTCTTTTATTTATTTATTTAAAGGGAGGTTTAGTTCGAGTTTAAACCCAAAATAGTTATAAAAAAAACAAAGAAAAATACATTCATTTTCAAAATATTTAACTTTGTAATCACGTAATTATCCACATGACTTCTTTGTAATCATCTACGTGACTTTTTTTTAAACCATTTTTAAAATCATGATTGTTGACCGTGATTTTAAAATTTTCTTTAAATCACTTAGTAATTATGATTTTAAAAGTAACTATTGTTTAAGAAATTTTTGTAAAATCATAATTAAAATTTAAAATTTTCCTTAAAGCCATGATTAGCACAATTAGAAAAAAAAAAAAAAAAAATCTAATTATGGTTTTTTTTTTTTAAATAAAATTAAAACCATAGTTATTGATTGCAATAACCCTGGTTTTAAGGTTACTAGGAAAATTTTAAAACAATATGTGATGTCATTTAAATGATTACATGATTACGTGATTACAAAGAATTAATTTGGTAAATATTTTATGAGGGTCTATTTTCATTTTTTTTTATTTAAAAAAGCATTATTTTGAATTTTCCATGTTTTTTAAACACAGATGAGAAGATTGGATCAAACAACTTGTGAAAGAAAATGTAGAAGGGGTTTTTGAAATCTTAATAATTTAGATTTTGGGTATTTATTGCTTCATTTTGTGCAAACTTTTCCTTGAAGTAAAGAAGTGGGTATGAGCCAAACAAGGCCCAAGTGGACACCCCACTAAAAACAAAAAGAATGAAAGTTCACAGGACCTCTCATTGTGGCTCTACTACACCCTAATATTTAGATTTTTCTTCACTTCAATCAATGATTTTGGAATTATTATTGACTAAAAAGGACAATTTGGGTTGCTGAAAGATAAAAAAAGTTTGTAATCTTCAGAGAATACCTAAAAATGGGGGGCCCAGTTGCAAATGCTTAATAAGTTATAAAAGTATTAGCCTACCAGGAATGCCCCCAATTTAAGGGACTCATGAATGTTAGGTGTGGAGGGGTGTGGATGCAAATAATTCTCAAGAGGTATGGACTTTTTGATAATAAATAAAAGATTGGGGGCAAAACCTGTATAGAGCTTAAAGGCAGTGGGGAGACTCCTCTGCTTGATAACCCACCAGATGTCTGATTTGTTCTGACTGTACAGCCCTGGATCTATTATTATTGGCCTCCCTCTCTTATTCCTGACCAAAAATAAAAAATTAGAATTTATCCCATTAATTAAATTCCTTTTTTTTTTTAAATAATAATAATAATTAAAAAAAAATTGATGAGATTTTTGAAATCATGGCTTACAATTTCCAACCCAAGCGGCTACTGTGTTGCACAAAATTGAGATCCCTCGGCAAATCAGAGAAAACATGGATCAGATCTGGCAAGAAACCAATGGAAAAAATGAGCCAAACAGGTCACAAACCCACCAAAAAAACCACCCCACAAGAACCAGAGTCACTCACAATACCATCTTGAGTGACAAGAGGATAATCAGAAGCGCTGAGATTGATGAACCAGTCCCACTTGCAGCTCCTCAGCAGCATTGCCATGGCGTGGAGGGTGGTGGCCAGCATTGTGGGCCCTCTGTAAGTCACCAAATTGCTTTTCTGGACCACCCACACATTACCCACCTCGCCATACACAGGATCTTCCGCCACGTAGCGCGAGACCTCCTCCCGCTCCGCCTGGGGCGCGCCGGCGTCGAGATGTAGGAGGTAGTAGTTGGCAGGGTGGTAGAGGGCCCGCAGCGTGCGCTTGAGCTTGCGGGCGTCGCCGGCTGATGCGGAGATGAGGTAGGCGAAGGTAACGGGGTACTTGGGGGAATTGAAAGTTTTGATTGTGGGTGGGAATGCGGTGGATTGGGTGGAGAGGTAGAGGAGAGATAGGAGGAGGAGGAGGGTGGAGGCCAGTGTCACTATTATGATTAGTGTTTTCATGGTCATGATGAGGAAAAGGGAAGGGTTGCCTCAAATGGGTGGGAGAAGAAGAAGAAGATGGCTTATAGAGTTGGGTTTGGAGGAAGTGTATGGATGAGGGTATTGGGGTTGCTTGCTTTCAAGGCAAGACCTTCTTGATTTGGTGGTGGTAGGGGTGATGGTAACTTTCATTTTATGTTATGATTTGAAATTATTGAATTGCCCTTCATTTGGTTGAATTATGGTTTAGCTTTTGGGGAAGTGGGAGAGGAAGAAGAATGAGTAAAGTTGCCTGCAAGTACTCCTTTAACTCTACTTAGATGAGTCACGAACTCTCTTCCCTACATCTCTTTATCATTGGGTTGGGCCATGTGGGTATGGCAGCAGTGTGTTACATCTAACTTGGTAAGAATCACTATCAATGAAATCAAGTGCCTCCAATGGTTCGATTCGAAAATTATGAACTTGAAACTTGTCAGAGGTTATTTGAGAGTGATGATGCCAATGTATTTAGAATAATGTCAATGATTACATTTGGGTAGTGGGGCAATGAATTCTTTTGTTAGTCTTCCACTAAAATTTTGGGTTTCACATGAGCTCTTCTTGTACTTACCTGGCCTTCATTGACCAACTACACTGAGGCTATGAAGAGTCAGTGCTTAATGGGATGACACCTTTAGCCCCCACTAATATTTTTCTAGGTATAAGGGCTTGTGATTTATTTCCCAATGATATTAGACCATCCTTTTTACATTGATCAAACCCTTTATATTAATCCAAAGTGGATGAAAATTCCAAAGGATAAAACCCACCTCAAAGACTCATAAGAACTAGATATTATAAGAAGGATAGTTCATTGAATTGAAGGAACTAGATGGGAATAAATAACTGAACATTCTATTAGTAACATCTGCTAGTCCTACTCCTAAGTTGGATAAAGAAGGTTGCAATGATCAACAATGAAAAGATGAAAACAACTATAAAGGCAGGTTAAGTTTTGATCAGATTTGATGTGTTGATAGTCTCTTTAATTGAAGTCCATCTGCAAATATGTTCCCAACATCTAAGCATTCCAATAAAAAAAATTCTCCCACTTGCAACTACCACCTTACTATTTCCTTCCAATGCTTGTCACATGTTTTATTCTCCCTTTTAATTTTGGATAGCATCTTCAAGCTCCACATTTTTCTAAATCTATTTCATTTTTATTTGAAATTTCCCCAATGGCATCAACTATGTGGTTCTATAGTAGAAATTGAATAATTTAAATGATTGAAATTAGTAGTTTAATTTTAATAATAGTTTAATATTAAATTTAAATTATAGTTAATTATATTTGTATATTGAACTTCCTTTATATGCATAGTTCAATTTTAATTTCAATTACTAATATTATATTATCAATTTTAAATGTAGTTCAATTTGAATCACTTAATCAATAGATTTTGAATCATTTTAAATAAATTAAATTAGTGGTTTAATTTTAATAATTTTAATATTAATTTTATATTAAATTTGAATTATAGTGAAATAGACATTTCATGAGTATGAGTAGTACAATTTCAATTGCAATCATTAATATTATAAAGTTAAAGTGTAGTTTTAAATTGCTTTTTTTTATATTATATTTTTAATAATTTAAATGATTCAAATTAGTAGTTTAGTTTTAATGTTAGTTTAATGTTGAAGTTAAATTATAGTCAGTTGTATATTGAGTTTCATTTGTATGCATAGTTAAATTTCAATTTCAATTACTAATATTATATTATCAAATTGAAGTGTAGTTCGATTTAAATTATTTAATTAGTATATTTTTAATAATAATAAATTAATTTAGTTGTTTAATTTTAATATTAGTTTCATAATGAAGTTAAATTATAGTGAATTGTGTATTCAATTTCATGTGTATGTATAGTTCATTTTCAATTTCAATTACTAATATTATAAAGATTAAAGGTAGTTCAATTTAAATTATTCAATTAATATATTTTCAATAAATAAATATACTTTAAATTAGTAGTTTAATTTTAATATTAGTTTCATACTCAAGTTAAATTGTATATCCAATTTCATTGATATGCATAATTTAATTCATTTAATGTAATTATACAAAGTTTCTTTTGTACTCATATTCAACAACATGCATTTGTGGATTCATAAATATATATTTGTAAATTTACGACTTATAGGGAGGGACGGTAACAATAAATGATTTCATTAATATTTCTATTATGATTTTGGTTTCTATGATGAATTTTATTATTAGGGATTTTTTTTTGGGAAATTTTAGTAATTCTTGATAGAAAGTAAATTTTTATAAAAATTGGATTCCGAAATTGAAAATTATTTATTAAATAGGAAAGGTATAAGACTAACAAAAATTAATTTTGGAAAAATGAGATTTTGAAAGCTTAAAGAGCTAAACTTTCTTTTATAAAAATATTCTTGAAAAATTTACTTTGAAACACCCTCTCAAATATCATGAGAATGTTTAAGAATCATATTTTTCAAGATAAGATACTCTTAAGATTTTGAAAAATTCTCAAAATGGTATTTTCCTCATTACACCAAAATTTCTAATTAGGAGAATAAGTATTATTTTGGAAAATTTTCATGATGGGTAATTTATTATAAAACAAAAGGTCACTAAAATTAAAAAGCTCTTAAATACTTTAAAGTATTAAGGAAGAGAGGTCTTGGCAAACCCATAACCTCCGTTATCAAATTGATTTGATTTTAGCCCATCAGCACCCTAAGGTATGTGAATTTCTTTTAGACAAGACTTGATATGTTAGTAGCGGGCGTGATCAATGCCAATAATAAAACTTGTCACTTAGTAACATTGATATTAAGGATAATGGTTGTACACTTTGTTATGATAGAACCCTTAAAAGTATGATATTATGTAACAAATTTGAAATTTATTATTTATTTAATAATATTCCAGTTTCACTTTTATCTATCCTTATTCCAAGCATTATATCTTATGAGCATTCTAATTTGTGGAAAATCTTACATTGTATGTAACTTGGGTACATTAGGAGTAACATGGAAGATCTAAGTCATGGGTTCCTTGCAAATAGATGATTTATTAACAGCCGATTTGTGGACTTGGGCAATCCATTTGAGGTTGTAATGCACTACCTCTTAATTGAAGAGATGATTGATCTTGGCCATTAGGATGAGGTTCCCATAGTAAGTGCACTAGTATGCGCAATTACACATTGGATAGGACCCATAATGAATTATGATGTAAAACTATTAGGAAGTCATGACTTCACCAAACTACTATGTTGTATTGTCTCTCAACCTTGAGAAAATATTGAGCTTATGCTAAAGTTCACAATGACTTTGATCTATAGGTAAGATTGTAAAATGATTATATATTCCCTATGGAGTAGATCACTATGGATGAAAGTCGATAGCAATAGGTATTCTCAATGGAGACATCATGATGTTTTATGAATTTTGAGACAATGTATTTGTAAACCTTCAATTTTGTTCTCATAACACATTTTTTTTTTATCATACTTAGTACCCCTTACTTTGTGTCCTGATTTAGTACATGTTTAGGATCCTCCTTTTGCTTGATTATTTTTGTACTCCTTAGTAGTTTGTCTATCACTTAGCTTTGATACTGATTTTTAGCCACTTTTTGGAGACCTTTTGGAAAGAGTTTTGGATCTATAGTGTGAATTTAGTGGCACCCTATGAGTCCCTTAAGTTTCAACACATTTGGAGCTTTAATAGGTTTCATTTGCATGAAACAAGCCCTTTAGTATTTTTTTTAAATCCTTTTCGATGCCCTTTTTCTTGCCCAACTTGCTTATTCGGGGTTTTTTTGGACTAGTTTTAAGGGAATTTTTGTGGGCCTAAACTTGGTGTTTCAATTTAAGAGGTTTCGGGAGAAGAATTTGGGCCTAGGTGGAGATGATGATATGTGTCAAAATTTTCACCCTTCCTTGGTCTATTAATATGGGTCTTGGGACTTATTTTCAACAACACTCTCTTTGGTTTTTTGAGGGGAAACTCAGCCCAAATTTTAAGAGGGAAGAATAAGAAGAAAAAAAAAGGGAGATTTGAAAAAGGTTTGACTTGGAAAATAAGTTTGGTGCTTACTAGAAGCCAAGTGTTTCACTTAAGAGGAAGTTTTTTGGTAAGTTCATCTTGATTTTATTTTCTTGAGCTTATTTTCAATTTTTTTTCATCTATTTATTGATTCTTAAGATGATAATTATATGGGTTATGAATATTGAAAAGTTATACGGTTGATTTTGGGTATTTTCTTCTTATATTTGGGTTTTAAGTTATTATATTTCACTCTTATCATTTTGGATATTTGCTAGATGCTTGTTCATTTGTCTAAATCATTTTTCAATTGTTTTTCAAGGCTCCCTTAATTGTGTTTTGCTTATTTTTTTAGTTTTCTTTTTATCTTTTGAAGGCCCTTGAAGTTGAAACATGATATTGAGCTTATTTTGATTTATGATTTTTGGCTTTTTCTTCATTTGAGTTATCCTTGGGATCACAAATTTCCCTGTCTTTTGGAGGTGTTTTTGACTAATTTTGAAATGAAAATTGAGGGCTAGATATTTGATGTTTTGCGCAAAAAAATCTCTTTGAAGCCCATTATTCTCTTTGTTTTTTTTTTTTTTTTTAGCTTTTTCTCAAAACTAGTTGTAAAATCTTATTTTCAAACTCTTTTTGACTGAATTTCCAACCCTTTTTTATGGTCAATCTCATGGCCAAATGTCAAGTCCCTTACCATGGACTTTAATCTTACCATTATGCTTGAAAATATGGATAATTGCCCTTATTCTTTTGTGATTTTTGAAAAGCTTTCTAAACTAATTTTGAATAACCATTTTTCAACCCTTGTGAGTACCTTTTTATGATCATTGAGGGCTTAACATTATGGTCATTTTATGACTAAATGGTTGCCACTGGCTTTGACAAACATGACTTGGTTTCACATGAAAGCATGTCTTCCCATGGTTGCTTTTATGTGTGTTTCAGTTTTTTTTCCCTCGAATTTGAGTGTAATTAGGCATTTTATGCCTCATGTAAACCTAATTCTATGTTCACTTGAAAGTTGTGAAGGAGTAATAGCCCTATTTTTGAGTCCCTAAGTGTTTTTGAAAATATGGACTTTTTGACTTTTTCTAAATTATATTTTAGACTTAGAATGTGTTTTAACGTCTTAAATGTGTCAAATAATTTTTGTTTGGTTGGAAAACTTGTTTCCAAGTTTGATGAATAATCCGGTTTTCCTAAGTGCTTGTTTGTTACCCTATGTTTAAGTAACAATATATATATTTTTTTGGCAAATCAATCGCAATTCTTTCACCTTTAATTATTTTTTAGGCTTGAGTTGTAATTTAGACTTCTTAAAGATTTAGACTTCTTAAATAAACTTGTGAGTTTTGTCCTTGTTGAAAAATCCTTTGTTAATCTTGTGAAATAAATCAATCTTTTAAGTGCTTATGTGCAGTCTAATTTTTAAATTATGAAATGTTTATTGAAATCTATATCATATAATGCATGTTTTAGATCTTTGGGGCTTTTGAAATGTGTTCTAGACACCTTGAATATGTTGTAAAATTTTTGAACTTCTTTTTATCTCATTTATAACCTTATCAAATAATTCAATTTCTTGCATGTTCATTGTGCTATCCTGTTTTTAAGTTATAAGATATTTAATGAAATTTTTACCTTTTGGTGTGATTTTAGCCCTCCATGACTCTTGGTTGTGACATATCTTGTAATTGTTAAATAAGTTAACCCTTATAGCATGATCCCCTTTAAACCATTTTAATTGAATTTATTTTGTAAGTGCATGCTTGTTTCCCTATTTTGACCCCTTTGCATGTTTATGTAAATTAGTCCTTAATGTTAGTTTATCTATCTTTAACCTTTGATTTGGGTTGTATATATGTTGTACATGTTTTTTTTTTTTTTTTTTGTGTGATATCACTTTTTATTCTTGTAGACTAATCTATTCTTTCTTATGTATATCATGACATTGATTTTTGGGTAGTCATAATTTACTAAGCTACTATGCTACATAAGCTCTCAATCTTGAGAGAATATTGAGCTAATGTTGAATTCTTCAATGATTTTGACCTATAGGTGAAGCCCTAAGATGATTAGTTATTCCCTATAGATTGAATCACTATTAATTAAGATAAGTAACAATACGTATTCTTAAAATAGGCACCATGATATCTCATGAGTTTGAGATAATGTGTTCCCTTAGGTGATCTTAAAGACTTGTGATCATGAAATCTCTATTCGTAGTAATTCATTTTCGTGGAATTTGATACATGCTCTTGGTAAGCTAGAATGTGTTAATTGATCACATAAAAGAAGGATTTGAGACTTAAGAATTGTAGAGGTAATCTTGATAAGATGATAACATCTACCTCATTAGATTATATATAACAGTTCATGGGAAGCTCGTATGCAATGTGTGGACCCGCATTTTTTACATGCGTCCCCACTCAATCGGCAAGATGTGCTTTTTATTTGTGAAAAATTAATTTTTAGAAAGAAAAGTCGAAGTCGTCACTTATTTTATTTTTATTTTAAAGGGAAAATAAAACCCTAAAAAAATGACTCCATAATTTTTGGAAAAACATGTCTTTGAAAAACCTGAGTCTAGGTCCAGGGGATTAGGTTATTTATTGGGAAGGTACCTCTAGGAGGTAGCACCCCTCTAAGCCCTAAAGAGGTCTCTATTGACTAAATTGGGGGAAATGTGACAATTAATTGATTAATTGAGGATACCTAGATAGACTAAGGTGATTTCAAAAAATAACATGTCAAATAGGATCAAATTACAATAAAGGAGAGTTAGGGTGCATACCTGAACTGCTTCTTAAGCGCCATCAAAAGACATCAATGATTAGTTTGAAAAATAAAACACACAACATATATTTTATCCTAGTCTCTTAATCAAACATAGCAAGCTAAACAAACAATCAAAAAGATATACTGAACAGGTTGAGAATCGCATACGAAGCAATACATAACGATCATATATAAAGCAATACATAATTTATGGAATTAAGATACGAAGGTAAGAAGCATACCCGAATAGCATGGGTAACTCGTAATGTGCTTCCACAAGACATGAGGGGTTAGATAATAAATAATAAGATAAATCCTAGCATGCTTGTTATCTATTTATCATAGCAAAAATTATCAAAGTATACTAATCCATCAATTGTCACATACGTCTTGTATATAATTCCTAAAAAAAAACAGATATGATTGTAACAACCAACAAAGGTGGTAACAAAAATAAGTTTTGAAAAGATTTTTTTTTATTTTTTTTTATTTTTTTTATGTAGGGGTTTCACCAATTCCCCAATTGATATACACAAATCTAACGTGGAATTATCTCATTTATGTGAGACCACAAGCTTGGATTAATGTCTAATTTAAAACCAAAATTTTCATTAAAAAAAACCGAGAAAGATGCAAACTGATCAAAAAAATGATTGCATATTATTTTAAGAAAATAAGATTTTTTATTCTAAGGACTCTAAATGATTTTTTAAAATAGATTTTTATAACGAACATTTTGAGGAAAGTATTTTATTTTAAAGGGAAAGACATTATTCATAAACAAACAATTCGCAAAGATCAAATATAGGCAACTCAAAATAAAACAAAATCACAAAGTAAATTTTTCTCAGTAATCAACAAGACTAATAAAGGTGAGGGTAGAGGCCAATCTTCATGATTTTCCAATGACCTCTAAAAATTAAACTTCACAAAAAAAAGAAAACTATCAAAGCAATAAACTAAATGACTTTAGATCAAATAAAATTAGAAGATATTAATCAAGAATTAAAAATAGGAAATCGAACACAGAAGAATAATAAAAAACTAACATAAGATCAATTAAGCTAATTAACTGAAATTTTAGAGAAACATATGAACTAAATTATGATCAATCCAAGAATGAAATTTTATATATTTAAGATAGAAATAATACAACTTAAGATCAATTAAACAAGTTATCTAAAGCTTTGAAAAACATACAAACTAAAAGTGGATCAACCAAGAAATAAAATTAACAAGTTCAGAATAAGAAAATGACATGAAACCAATCAACTTAAACAACTCAAGTCCTAAAAACTCATGTACTAAAAAGATGAATAAAAAATAAGATTAATATTTAAAAACATGAATTCAATCGCATAGGATCAATTAAATTAATAAATTATAAAACCACTTAAACTAGATAACATGAATCAAAACAAGGATAAACAATTTTAAAAGACATGAGATTAATTACATGGATCAACCAAATTGATAAACTAAAATTCTAAAAAAAAAAACCTAAACTAAATAGATAAATTAAAACAAAACTAAAACAAGGTTAAAAACATGAACTTTATCAATAGAATTGATTAAATTAATGAACTAAGATTATATTAAAAAAAAAATGCAAACCAAACAAATAAATTGCAATTAAACTAAAACAAGATCAGAAGCATAAATTTTATCAATAAAATTAATTAATCTAATAAACTAAACTAAGATTATAAAAATACATCAACTAAAAAGATGGGACAAAACAAAATCAAAACTCGTTTAAAAATATAAACTTTATCTAATAAGATTATTTAACTAATGAATTAAAATTACTAATACATTCAAACTAAAATATAAATTAAAACTAAACTAATGCGGAATTAAAAAAATAAACTTTACTTCACAAATTACTTAAACTAAGGAATTAAAGTCACTAACACATTCAAATTAAATCATAAACTAAGATTAAGTTAATCCGGAATTAAAAAAATAAACTTTACTTCATAAATTACTTAAACTAAGAAATAAA
Source organism: Vitis labrusca (assembly GCA_011039315.1). NCBI lineage: Eukaryota > Viridiplantae > Streptophyta > Magnoliopsida > Vitales > Vitaceae > Vitis > Vitis labrusca. Next base: position 9,556 of record JAAKHE010001107.1, on the reverse strand, counting down.
AGTCACTAACGCATTCAAATTAAATCATAAACTAAATTTAAAAGGTGGATTAGAATTAAACTAATTAAGAATTTAAAAACAAAATAAACTTTAACACAAAGGATTAATCAAAAACTGAAATTTGTTTAAAAAAATTTAGACTAAATAAAAATATTATATGAAAAACTAACCTGTGAAGTGAAAGAGAAAATCGTTTTTTGGTGACTAAGGTGATAGCCCAGTCTCTGCCTGAAGTCCCTTGCTCTCCTGCGTGAAAATTCTCTTTTTTTATTCCTCTCTGAAAAATTCTTCTTTATGTTTGGATCCTCTCAAAAAAAAATCCCTCTCTGTCTGGATCTCTCTGCCAAAAAATTCCTTCTCCGTGTGGATTTCTCTGCTAAAGAGAAAAACATATTCTCCCCCTGTTCGTTCCTCTGTTATTCTATATATCTTTTTTCTGTATGGCAACCTACTCATATGGAATTCTCAGTATGTTTTTTTTTAATGCGCATCGATATATGGAAAGTACATACATGGTGACTCACTTGGAGATTCCCTCAAGATGCCGCCTTGTACTCCTTGGCAAGTAATCAAATCCTTACCATGTTGACTTTTCTTTCAAAAAAAAAAACCAAAAAGAATATCCTCACAGCCCACTATATGCCTATTGTGCACTAACGGTGGACTACACGTCTACTTCTCCTCATGCGTGGACTGTGTATCATCCTTGGCGGCGTCAATCCCATGGTTTTATTCCCAATACGCTTCTACAATCCCAAGAGCATCATGGTGCATGTCCACTACAGCAGCACCAAGCCTTGTGAAGACAACATCCACAAGGGAGAGTATACACATCTTGCAAGGCACATAAGATCCCAGCTGGGCCAGTATAATAGCAAGACAGGTGGCACGCAGAAGGGTTGATTTTCCACCCATATTTGGTCTAGTCAACAGCAAAGTGCGTGGATGATTGCCATCTGTATCCTCACCAAGGTGTATGTCATTTGGGGCAGGCAGTCCTCCATTCTCCCCAATAGCAAATGGATGCCATAGACCTTTGATTTTAAGTAGAGGTCCTCTAGTCTCTCCAGACAAAGTTGTCGGTTCTGAATGAGGCAAAATAACAGGTGTAGACATAGCCCCACATGAAAAGTTTGCAACGACTGCAAAAGACCTTAGTACATCGATTTGGTTAATAGCATGAATGATTTGAAGCCACTGAGTAGTTTTTTCAATAAATAACTCAATCAAAATAGAGAGTATTTCGGCATCTGAATCTGTTACATCATGGTTTTCATAATTGGGGAAGTCACTATCTATTGCTGCTTCGAACTGAGTAAAGAGTTTATCAACCCCACTACTACCACTTAACATTGGACGTTTTAAGACTTCCGATAATGATGACATTATGTGCCCTTCCTTTTGTAGCCGCGCTAGCAAGTCTATTGCAACGCGTAAACTTGTCCGAGTAACCTTTCCAAGTCTGGAAGCTTGCGAAGACATTGAGCAATGAACGACAGTTTTTGTACTAGTCTTAAGATGCTCCACTACATTAAGCCTATTATTGATTTCCTGAACATCTTTCAGTGGATGACAGATCCAGTTCCGCAAAAGCCGCTTACCAGATGATGTTAGACAGTTATCAAGATATTTGTATAGAGTACCTGATGAGCCACCATCAGCATTATTACTGAAAATCTTCAAGATTGACTAGTGTTTGTCCATCCATCCGGAGGCAACCACTATAGGCTTGGTATGGTAAAATATCTCCATTACGTAAAGTATCATCCAACTTCAACCTGCACAAATGACCAAGAAGTCCACCGAGAGCGCATAAAGCAAGATCATGGTGCATGACACCATCAAGTGCATGATCCCATGAATTACCAGAGCCTTTAAAATACCCCTTCAAATGAATCAGATTTCTTACTTTTGAAGCGTCCACAAAATCAGTGCACAGCGGAAGAGGAGTCAACTTCAAAGCAGTGAAGCCTGTGTTGTAGAAAAATAAAAAATCCCCTCTGAACTCTAGAATCCAAGAAACCAAGATTAGAGGCACCGACATAAAGAACGAACTCTTCACCGCAAGAACCAACGAAAATTGACGAGCGAAACCAGCGTAGAGAGCGTAGATCCGAGAACAGGCAGAGACACTGATTTGGAATGGCGGAAAGAAGACCAGAAAAGGATCGTGATGAAGGTGTGATCTCCTGTTCTCTCAGAGAAAATGGGTATCCGAGGGAAAGTGGTGATTCCATCCTTGGGTATGAAGATCTTGAAGCTTCCAAGAAATGGGTGTTTGATGATCCTTTCTCATTGTTAGTGGGTCGCCATGGCTATGATGAATATTGCTCTCCGATGACGATGAACTCTGGTGGCGGTGATGGATGTCTATACACGAACCGGTGAGCTTCAACAGTGGTGGACCATTTCGGCAATGGTGAACTTGTCTTTTCAATGCAGAGTTCAAGAAAGCGCTCAGGAGTCATGTTGTCAATGTTGTGGCTTCTTTTAATACCAGCATCAGAGGTCGCCGTAATTCCAGCTATCATTTATTCTCAAGCGTGGTGTGCATGCTCCCATGTTCACGTGTTCTTCACGCCGGATCCTTCTCTCTAGAGACTTCCAGCGAGCCTCTAAAAATGCCTGACCTCTAATGCGACCTCCACGTGACAACTCTTACCAACTTCATCCTCTTGCTTTCACAGGAGCCTCTCATTCCAGATTATGTAATTCCATCCCCTCATGCAAAACAAAATGAAATTGAATTAAAAATTAAAAGAAAAAAGAAGAAACTAATGAAAATTATGAGATTGGCAATAAAATAAAGTATTATTTAAGAAAAGAAAGAGAAAATGAGAAACTAGATTGTACAATTTCGTCGTTCAATAAAGGGTCTGTATGCATATTTTAAATCTAAACAATTCAAACAATTTTCTATTAAGTAAATAAAATTGATAAATAAATAAAAAAAATAAACAAATATAAAGTAAAAACAAAATAAAAATAAAAAACAAATAAGCAAAACAAGATAAATATAATTATCACATGCACGCAATAATAATAAAAATGTTATATAAAAAGTTAAGCATAATGAAATGTCTAAATGGACCTTATTTTGAAAGGGTGTCTAAGTGACTTAAGTGGCCTAAGGTGAATGTGTGAAAGTTAAAAGGTGTCTAGGTGGATTTAAGCAGGTCAATGTGAATCTAAGTGGGCCTAGGGTGGTGCCTAATGGGCCAAGTATATCTAAAAGCTATCCTAAAAAAGAAAGAAAAACCTAAGTTTAAATTAGGGTTACCAAGGGTTACAATAAGGGGTCAGACAATTCCTCAACTAGAGTCTCCGAGGTGACACAAGAAAGGTAAGTAGTGTGAGTAGCTATGGGCCACCAAGAAACTACTGTGGAGCACTGAAAATGAACTTAAAGGCATGTGCTAAATGGACAAAATTGAGGGTTTACACAATGGTTAGTAGGTCATAGACTCAAGTTTTTTTTCTCAATCTTATATCATAGGATATAAGAGTATGGTTAACTCTCTATAATGGAATGTTGAATCAACTTCAAACTTGTATTCTAAGGGAGCTAGTATTCTTTTATGGGTCCTAATGGTCCTTTCTTGATCTCATATTTCTTGGTGACACATTATTTTCAAGGACTTATGGATTTTCTATTCATATTTGTGCATAAAGGCATTTTGGTAAGCATGTAAGATTGCATAAGAATTTATGAATGACCTTTCTAGATTAAGTTCATTAATTAATTGAAACCCAATAAGGCTAATTAATTAATTGAGACTTATTG
>JAAKHE010001106.1:73081-101258 GCA_011039315.1 Vitis labrusca | reverse complement strand
GCAATCCATTATAGCTGGAGAAGAAAAAGAAGAAATAGGTGGAATATCTAGGGTTTATTGATTCTGGAATGGAGTGGAGTGCAGATGACGATGACCAGAAGCAACGTTTTGAAACTGAAGTTCAGGTTTTTTGCGCGCAAAATGTGGGGTGGGCCACGGCCCATTTTGATTGGGCCACATGCTCTCCCGGTTTCTTCAATTTTAATCCCATCCTTCTATTTTAATTCTAAATTCTAAAATTTTAAAATTATTGTAAAAAGAAAGAAAATAAAAAGAAGGATTGAGAGGAACAATTCAAGCAAAGTTATATAAATTGCTTCTTTGCATGCAATTTTTTTTTTAAAGTAGAAAACAGGACTAATTTCTTTATAAAATACAATAACTCTTGTATAAAACAATATAAACTTATGACATTTGTTTTTTGACTTAATTCTAAATAGAACTTATATTTAACTTAATACTAAATAATTCTTAATAGTATTAAGTATTAAGTTGTTTGTTTTTTTAATATTTTATTTCTATTAAGTATTAAACAGTTTGTTTTTTATATATATTAAAAACTAATATCTTAATATTTTAATGTATTAAAAAAATATAATTGAACATATTTCTAAAAAGTTCAAAATAATAAAGTTGTTATAATAAATAATTTATCATTATCATCCTTACAAAAAACAATTAATATATTTATTTTTTATATAACTAAAATAAAATATTTAAACTTAATAATTTGAAAAATAATGGATTGATAAAACCTAAATCAAATTAAGGAAAAAACATAACAATTCAAGTACATATTTTCAAATATTCAATGACATCACATTTTATGCTAATATCTAAACATTGCATTTCTTACAAGGTTACAGGTAAAAATGACAAGTTAATTAAATACTTAAAAGAGTTCATTTGCGATTTGGTCTCAGAACTATTGCATGAATTCTTGATCAGATGCTGCAAAAAAATTGCTTGTAGTTGAGTTTTGATTTTGATTTGCATTGTCACTTTCCAATTCCACTTCATTGTCATATTTAGAAAGTAATCTATCCGCAACTGAGATTTGTTGAAGAAAATTGTGAATGGAGAAGCATGCCATGATAATTTTTGTTTGAGTAGTTAACAAATAAGGTGTTATTATCTTCAATATTGGGAAACGCGCCTTAACAACACCAAAAACACGTTCAATGACATTTCTTAATCTTGCATGGCATTGGTTGAATATATTTTTTTTTTCTACAACTTTACCACCACTATGAAAATCACTCAACCAATAGCGTACATTACGATATGGTGCCATACAACCTCGAGTGTGTGTGTATGCTGCATCTACTAAATAATATTTTTCTAAAAACAAAAAAAGGATTGAGTTGATTATTATAATGAATAAATAAAAATTATATTAAATAAAATGAAAATAAATTATTTACTTAGTGGGGGCATTGAAAAATTATGTTGTGGGTTACAGATAGTTTCTGTCAAGACTCTTGAATCATGAGTTGTTCCTTCCCATCCAACAACAACAAACCTAAATATCATGTCAAAACTACAAGTTGCCATAACATTCTGAAAACATTCTCCTCTCCCACAACCTCAATAAGGTACTTGTTGATTAGTAGGAATGCATACATGAATAAGAGTTCCATCAATTACACCAACAACATCTTACATGATAATAATTCTTTAAAATATAAATAATTATTTTTATATGAGAATAATACAAATATGATATGAATAATTAGAAGTAAAAAATAATATACCTTAAAAATTTGTCTTAGCCGACAATTAGAGATACCATTTGAACTATCATTGAATGATGGAGGAGTAATCATCTTTTTTGAGAAATTCACCATGGCCACTAAAACCTCATGGAAGTATTTGTGAATTGTTTGACTTGAGTGTTGGAATCTATTCTTAATCAATCGATTTTGAAGATTATGACTAATAGTCATAAGAAACATGATCATTTTCTCTTCAACATTCAAATGTTTACTGTTAACAAGCCATTTTTTTTCTTGAAACATGTAACATAGAGAAATAAATCCATGTCTTTCCATCCACATTAGTTCATAACATGTGCTGGATGAACCATCTAAAAGCTCTTGAATGAAAAGTGAACCTGTAAATGATGATGTAGAGACTCGTTCCTTATTAATGGATGAGTCACTTAACAATTGGAGCAACAACACAACCAATCTTTTTTTTTTAACTCTTGTCACTTCTAACTTTGTATCTTCCTCTTCACTCGATTATGATGAACTTGAACTATTTGAGTGATGTGAAGGATTCTCCATAAGAATATCTATTATAAAAAAAACACTAGTTATGAAATAAAAGGATAATAATATAATCAAATAGTTATAACAATGTATAAGTAACAAATATCTATAAAATGTAGAGAGAAAGTCTTATAATTGGAAAAGTTTAAATGTATCAAAAATCCAAATGTACTAAATTACAATCATCATATAAGCCATATGCCATATGCATTCCACAAATCTAAAACAAATATTTAAAAAGATATTTTCGCAAGCTTTGAATCTATCTCATTCGCTCTTTGTCACTTTCCATCTCCGCCCACACCTCTCTATACTATTTCTTCTTGCAAAACGCATTAATTGCTACATAGTATAATGGATCCTCATAAGTCAAAAGCCTCTTCAAAATCTTCATGCATTCTTTGACTGAGGGTCCTTCAAAATTCTCTAACACATTCATTATTCTATTAATTTCTTCTTAAGTTTGCTCTTTCTTTCATTTCTTCTGTTTTTTCTTAGAACCTTCTACTTCATCATTAGTATTTCTTGGCAAATTCTCATCTTCTTCTAAACTAATTGAAGTTTCGCTAGGCATAGATGTAGAATGTGTTAATGATTTCTCAGCCCCAAAAGCTATCACTCCTTCAAAGCTCCAATTTTTAGACCCAATAGCTACCACTTCTCCAAACAACGCCTCTACTTCTTCCACATTTGCTAATGGTTTAAAATAGAATTGTTTAGCTTCTAAATATTTCTATTTTACAAGATAAACAACAAATTAGTCATGCATACATATATAAGACAATTATTTTTAAAATTCACTCAAATCCATAAGAAAACTACTTGTAGATATTCTTTCCATTTTTCAGTTGGCCAATCAAAAGTTTTGGTTACGGAGTTGTAACCATGTCATGTCATAGTCATAGTCATCATTTTACTCCAAATGAGATATTGTCTTTTCATGTAATCTTGCCCATTCTTAAGTTGTTTTGAAGTATAGCATTTTCCAAGTAACTTCTCCAACTCTTCAACAATTCGAGGCCAAACACTAGACTTTAAACCTCCACCTGATCTAAAGCCTTTGTTTGTCTCTTGAAGACAAAGATCAATAAAGTGCTTTCTTTGGATGGGGGTTGTCCAATTTGCCCTACTAATCTCAACATTTTGACTCATTACCGTGCAAAAAACCAACCAACATTAATGATTAATTTTCAATTTTTTTTTAAATATCTAGTGGCATTTTGCATATATATCTAGTGTGTGGATTTGAAAATTAAATTCAAATAGTAGCATTAAATTAGAGACAATAAATATATAGTTTGGATGATGGAAGAATAGACAACAAATATCAATCCATTCACATGTAACCATTCTATGTAGAGAATGAATTCAACTAGCATAAGAAGCATTACAACCCAAATTATGCCAACAACACTTAAAAACAGTTTATAAAAACTATCCAAATATGAGAGTGTTTAAGATGATTTTTTCTAAAGCACCCAAATATGGACATGTACAGAGAGGAAGGTAGGAAATGTGGGAAACATAATTTTTTTTCATTTTTAAAATTATTGCATAAAAACCCTCACAAGCATTTAGAAGAGTTAAAGAGAGTGTTTGACCAAAAAGATTTTTTAAATATTTGATCAAACATGTATGCAATAGCAGTCCTATGTCTAATTAAACAGGTTCTCAAACATAAAAACAAGTTATGAAGGAAAGAAAAGGAATTCTGGATATCCAGTTACTTAATATCAATGACAAAATAGCCCTAACACCATTCAAACATCATTCAAAGCTCCTTGAATATGCTTTGAAAGTTGGAAGCAACTTTAATATTTGACTTTCCATCTATCTAGAGCACATGTTCGTTTATAAGATGCTTAAAGAAAAAAAAAAAAAAGATACTTCAAGAATATGAAAACATATTCAACTTCTAAAATTTTTTCCTCGTAAGTGTAACAAACAGACGTGCAAATAGAAATATGAGGTCACATGTGGTTTTCTAAGGGTCTCTCTTCTCATGAACCTTATAAAATCATGTATTTAAAATAAAGCTCAACTATCAACTATGTCCATATGGTGTTCTATACATTCCCAATATGCTACCATTAGTTCATTTTGCCTATCAAAAGAAGAAAAGGAAAAAAAAAAGACAAATAAGATTGGCATTTAACCAACATTCTAGCCTAGAACCTTGTGCATTATGCATATGTTATTAGATTTCTATTCATGGTGTAATTTATATTGTTAAATTGAATCACTTCAACAACCATTAACCATCATCTTTTCAATTTACGTTCATTTGAATTGCTTTAAATTGTTCACCCCATTCATTGTATATCTCATACACTAGAAATAATGATAATTACTAAAATGATATTCAAAGACAACCCGTGGCCCAATCTAATACTTATAAAAAACTCATGCACCTTGAGAAAAATAAGAATTAAAGATCTCAAAGAGGCCCTAGTCACTATAATAAAAATTGCAACAAAAATATAACCTCCTTTTAATGGTGTTAATATTATTTTCCAAATAAAAAAGAACAGAAAAGAGTTCTGTTCTTTTGTAGACACAATAGGGAGTGAACTTCCTATACTAACAAGGAAGAATCAACTATATTGGAGTCTATCCACTTTGCAGAAAGTTTATACGAGACTTTGATAAATGTTTGTAAAGAAAAACCAGTGTTGGATTCCATTGAATTAAGAATCCAATAAATCACTTTAGAATTCTTTTGTATGGCATCAATTTGTCACTGTAGGTAGGTTTTAAGGTTATTGCATCAAAATATCCTCCAAGACCTCAGCCTTCCAACTAGTCCTCAAAGTAAAAGAGAGCATTCCCTACAATCCCTACTGTTGAATTTATCTGAAATAACACCATTTTCTTCTATGAGACATCAAATATCATATATTTAAATAAGATATGGAAGTGCAGAATATTCAAAACCATGTCTCATGGAGAGAATGTAGGAGAAAAATCAAACTAACAATGTAGTACTTGAAAAAGAAAAGAACTCTTAAGAACAACAACAACAACAACAACAACATATGATTGGGAATTTGATGATAATCTTATGGATGCTTAAAAAACTGAGGGATTGTTGGAGAAAATGTTGGAATTGAGCTTCAATGCCATGTTAAACTACCAATACTTAAAACTCTTACAAAATGGACCAACAATGTATATCAAGCTAACATCCTACCTCATGTGTGGGCCAAACTCACACATGGAGAGACAACCTATCACAAAAAAAAAAAAAAGGAATTAATAGATGGAGTCTCTCAAACTTGAGACCTCTAGAACTAGAGATTTGGCAGTGAAGATATTACCAAATAGAAATTAACATGGTACTTCTAACAAAAGTGAAACATGTTCTACCATTTGTTTTCACTATAGCTCTGAGAAAGCACCTATGGGAAGTCGGTATGTTCTCTACAATAGTGGAATTATTCCAAAACAAAAACATACAAGCATTCTTTCCTGCAATATTAGGACAAGGAATGCATGTCTGCAAACTTGCAATGAAAATGTCTCATGAAATGTTTCAACAACTTGAACAGACTAGATATTGAATAATTTTGTATTACAAATTCCTATATTAGCAAATAAAATGGAATTAAGAACAAGAACATATTTGCATACAATGCATTTCTATTGCTTTTTCCTACTGAAAATAGATATAAAAAACCTCTATCCATGATAAACTCATAAAATAAGGAGAGATAACAAATCTTCAGAAAAAGTAGCAAGGTGAAAACGTATTCCAAAAAAGGTTTGTCCATAAAAAGAAATGTGTGCATACATCTGCAAAACTTAGTACAATGCGAGAGAATGGAAGAAAAGGAAACAAGAAATTATACCAGTGCCCAAATTTCATATTTATACAATCCTTTCTTGTCCTCGAGGCAAATGTAAGGTCTTCATCAAGTTGTAGTTCGGGGAGCGAATCAAGCTCCACAGGCTTAGAAGGAATAATTTTATTCCCAGAAACCAGGTTTTCATCAACTTGTGGTTCTAGGAGTAAATCAAACTCCTCATGCTTGGGAGGAATAATTTTATTTTTGATTATTACTTCACACATGTGCACACATACATTTGATTATCACAACAGAAAAGATTGTTTCCGGCAACTAACTACAAGTGAATCACAGAGTTTCACTCTGCTCATTGGACAAGTGAATGACACAACATAGGGGCAACAAAAAACAACCCAAGTAGGCAAAAAACAACCCACAAAATCACACAAATGGTTCCTCAAAGCCAGAATTGAATCACACATATGCATCCACAAAACCCATGAGCATCTTTACAAAATTTGTTGAACCTGTAAACCCATCAAACCCACTCCCACAAAATCAAAATTCCCCACAAAGCCCCAAAATAAACCATTGGCATGAGAATCGTACCAGAGAAGATATTAATAAACCATTTCCAAACAGAAAACAACCATTCTACCTATGGTTTAACCCCATTGCTAAGAAAGAGTAAGAACGAAAGTTGAAACCTAAATAGAGAGAGAAAATAGGGAAGAAATTACCTTGAGAAAGCTTGGTGATGGTCGTGGAACCAATGAGCTACACAGTAATGAGGTGAGGGTTGGGGATCGCTGGTTGCAATTGAGACTAGAGAGCTACAAGGGATGGGCTAGGGTTGGGCATCGGGTTGCAATCATGATTTGGGGGAGGTTTAAAAAGCTTGCTTTTTCTATTTAGAAAAAACCAAATATTTTGGATTTTTCTATTTAGCCAAAAATTTTAAAAATTCAGTAACAAGTCATCAAAAACTAGAAAAACAAACAACCTAAATTCTGAAAGCAAATTGCTTTCAACAAAAAGAAAAAGAAAAACGCTATTTTATGTCTGAAATAGTTACGTTTAGAATTTTTAAAATTTGTAGTAGTAATTTTTAAAAAAAAAATTTCTCAAAAAATTGAATAGTCTTTAAAAGTTATTATTTTTTAAGGTAAGTCTTAAAGACTCATTTTTATGTTATATAAAAATTATAATTATAGAAAACAAGAAAGTGTATCTAAATAAAACCCAAGTTATGAATTTTTAAGGGAGAATTGTGTTTTGGGCCCGGCTGGGCCCACAAATTAACAAAAGGTCCATATAACTCTTCAAATTGAGTTGAAGGATATGAAATAGTAACGGATAAATATACCCTTTAAGAACACATATAAAATATTTTATAAAATTAAGTTAAATAATTTTTTTTCAATAATTTTTTTTCAAAAATACTAAATTAAATAAAAGTGGTTTTCAAAAATATTAAATTAAAATTTTTTTTTCAAAAATATTAAATTAATTTTTTTTAAAATATTAAATTAAATAAATTTATTTAAAAAAAATATTAAATTAAATAAAAGTATTTTTAAAAAATATTAAATTACATAAAAGTATTTTTTAAAAATATTAAATTAAATCAAAAATATTTTTTTAAAATATTAAATTAAATAAAAGTATTTTTCAAAAATATTAATTTTGTCTCAAAATCAACAAAGGACATTTTTGGAAATATTGAAGGATAATATCCTTCAACTCAATTTCCATACTTTCATTGAGTCTTGGGCTCAATTTGAAGAGTTACACGGACCTTTTGTTAATTTGGGGGTCCATCTACCCCTAAAACATAATTCTCCCAATTTTTAATAACCTTAAATAGGGTTACAATCACAATTACTATAATTAGGGTTTTAACTTAGGCAGGTCCAACCTACCCAGCTTGTGCCCAACCCATTCTTAAGGCATGGGTAAGGTTTAAATGGGTTAAGATCGAATTTGGGTTAGAAAATACTTATGTTAAAATATTAGGATTGGTATAGGTTAAAGGTTTAGGTAGCTTGTTAAAAAAATTGAAATCACACATTATTTGCTTATTTATTTATTTTTAATTGTATTATATATTATTTTATTAAAATATAAAAAGGATAAAAAAGAACTTTTAACATTTCTTATTTTAATTATATTAAACTAATGAATTTATCATTTTTTTATTGCTAAAGTATCTTAGTTAATTGAAGTTTGAGTTTATGGGTAGTTATTTACGTCCAATAAGTAACTAATAATTTATTTTATCATAATAAATGTTTTTTTTTTAATAAGTGAACCGGTAACACTCTCCCTTAGATGTCAATCATTTTAGCATGTCTCGTTAAAACTATATTAGGAAAAATTAGTGGGAAAAACCGTAGTGAGGAAAAAAATAAATCATAATGTTCTTTTAATGCCTTTTAGGTTATTACTATTGCCTTGTTAAAAGCCTTGTTAGTGAAATCTAGTAGGACAAATCATAGATGAAGGGAAAAAGAATATAGTGCAATAATTTATTTATTAGTTTGGTGTCTCTCGTGTTGACACAATTGTATTTTCTTGAGTATTTAATTTGGAGTTCCTTAAATCTTCGCATTCCAATATTGTGTATGAGCTTTTTGGATGTTGCAGTAATTAAGGTCTTTATGTCAATTGGATTATCGTTGGATCTAATTTGTTAAACATTGATCTCACCACTTTTTTAAAACTCATATGTATCGAAGAATTTTGGTGAAATGTGTTTGATTCAATCATCATTAATATATTCTTCTTTGATTTGTGTAATACATGTAGCATTGTCTTCATATAAAAAGATGATAGTTTATATGATTCTTGAATATGTTAGATCAAATCTTTTACCATACACATTCATGACTTGTTTTATGAATCACAAATATTTCTGAACTATTTGAGGAGGTGGCCACCATTGGTTGTTTGACTAATCTTTATAATATAACAACATGCCATATGTAAATACATGTGGATCTAAAAGATAGCAAATATCTGTATATCCAATTAGCTATAGTTGTGCTCTTTTTATATAAAATAAACTCATTAATAGGTCCATGAAGATAACACATTATATGATTTATATCACTCCATTATTTTTGAGTGGGTGCAAAGCTATCTCGTACTAATAAATTAATAGAACATGCAATGTCTAGTCACATGTTGCTTACAATATATATAAGTACCTCAATTGCATTAAGAAATGGTACCTTGGGACCAAGTAAAATCTTTGTCATTTTACAAAGACGAATGGGTCATTTTTCACTTCAAGTGATCAAATAACCATTAGAGAGCTTAATAAATATGTTTTACCCATATGAAAATGTTTCAGACTTTTTCTATGTATGTTATTTGATGGACAAGTAAAGTGCTCGATTTACAAATCAAGATAAAATTTTTGTCCTTCTAAGATCTTTCATTGAAATTCATTTTTTCAAACAATTAGTTATTCTCGTTAACTCTTTATGGATCCTAATAAGTTCAAATAATTTACATATATTGACACAATTACAAAACCAATTGTTGATTTCTTAATGAATACATGTGTGAATATGATTATTTATATATCCTTTCTCAATAAATATTCATTAAGACAATTATAACACATATGTCCAAATTGATTTAATACATATAGGGATCTTTGCAACTTAATTAAGTATAAATTACGAACTTTTGAGTTTTGTAATGACGGCTATGAGAAACATATTTAATCCTTTTGAGATTGTTAAACTAAATAAATATATAAATGTAATTACATCTATTACATGAGAGTATGTTTTTTCATAGTTAATACTCCAAGTCTTTGTGAGAAACCTTGGGCTACGGGTTGTATTTTACATCTATTTTTTTCCTTGTGTTTTCTTACAAACAACCATTTGTATGTGGCATGCTTGACACCTTTTGGTCTTTGGATCACTGATCCAAATATTCCTTGGTTTGTCGATTAGTGTTGCTTTATTTTTACTACATCTTTCAACCAATTATATTTAAGACAACATTTATTCAGAGTGTATATTTCAAGAGCCTCATTATTTTTTATAACATCAAGAGTCACTTTAAAGGATAATATTATTAATAATAAGGTATTTCCATCCCATTTTTCTCCTATCAGTGAACAACTAACTGATATCTCCTCAATTATAAATACTTGGGCCTTTTCAAGGCTAACTAATTAATTTGCACATGTTTAAGGACTATTTATTCATTTGAAAATGATTAGTCATTTCTATTGACTTTTTGGTACTTAAAGTTTCTTTAAGAATGTCAATTTTCTCATATGTCTTCCTTTGAACTATATCTTTTAAGCCAATAAGTTTACTACACTTTAAGCACATTTTCAATTGTTATGCCATCGATTAATTATCTTATAGGGACATTAATTCATGTTAAAATGTTTATAACCAAAATATGCGAGTTTGACATTATTTTTGTGTTAATGAATGCATTTAGTAATTGATTTACATATTTTTATAAGTGAATAATCTTTTAAATTTCTAATTCACATTGATTCATACGAGAATCCAAATGAGAAATTTGGCACATTTTAAGCAATTTATCATCATTTTTTGGGAATTGACTTTTCTTCCTTAGGTATATAACTAGTTTTATCAAAATAACAATCCGCAAAATATGTCGTAAAATGGTTCTAAATATCAAATAATAGATAAAAAAAAATCAAAATTAACATAAATCTCATATCATCTTTGAGGACTCATTCTTAGTTCTATGAGAAGGAGCCATGGGAGCATGTGCACAACTAAAAATTCCAAAGTAAAAAATATTTGATTGTTGACAAGTACCAAGTTGTGAAGTTGAGAACTCACGGTGATTAAAGGATTGAAAGCAAATTTAATCTCTAAACCTAATCCAATTGTAAACATCATAGAAATATTAAATCATGTCACCAGAATTGAGTTGGGATCAGAAAAAACTAACTTTGATTATAAACATCATAGAAATATTAAAGCATGTAACCAGAACTGAGTTGGGATCAGAAAAAACTAACTTCGAACCCACCATCCCAATTGCTATCAATGATTGCTCATTACAAATTTGAAACGAATTTTCCATCCTTAATGAGAACAATCCGATGTGAATGGTAAAATGATAGATAATCTTACCCAGAACTCTGTACAGGGTCTTGGAGTAACACGACATAGAGGGAGGAATGAGGATGGGAGTCACCAAACCTTTCTTCATTGATCTTTGGAAGAAACTCATCTCAAGCTCAAGCTCCCGTCCTCTTTAAATTCCGGACACTCAGAATTGGGAAGACTAAAATCAGGTACCTCCTCGATATCTTCAGTGGGCTAAATTGGAATATGAAGGAAAAGGGGTCAGCTCATGAAAGGAAAGCAAAAATGAAAATCTTTGAGATTGAATTTTGTGAAGAATGAGCACAACAAACATAAAGCACTACCTGCCATAGTTGCAATAAACGCCACAACAAAAAATCTATTATCATAACCAAGCAAAAAAGCTTGCCTGCCCAACCACCACATGGAAGGTACCTGACAATCAAATTAAGTCATCAGCAACCCATGTTTGCCTGGATTTTTCTCTGTAATTTCCCAAAATACCAAATATTGAGACAATTCCTTCTATATTGAAAATTACTATTCCATGATGCAAAGAAGCCATGCTGCTCCAAATTAAGGAAAGGACTATGTATTTGATACAATGCAATATTACAGTTACATTAAACAAATCTTTTAAAGACTAAGAGCTCGTTTGACAGTGATTCTAAAAAGCGTTTTTAACTTTTCTAACAATTGAAATTTTTTATTAAAAGAGTTGTTTTCAAGTGTTAAAAAGGCTAAAAACGTTTCCTCGGTCAAACAAGCTCTAAATGCAATCTTAAGGTATTTTGCCCAAATGAGGGTGTAAGCCTTTAGGAAGAACAAGACATAAACCTCAACTTGGACAAGTATATAAATAAGAATGATAATAATAAATTCTCAAAAAAATCATAAAAATACTTATAAAATTACATGAAAATTGTATCATAAGAAAACCATGAAATTCATATTAACAAAGCCTATAAAAAATAAAATAAAACTCATAATAACAAAATTAATGATTTGTCATTGTCAATAGAGTCTAATTTAGGCCTCCCTGCAGGCCCCTGTACAAAAAGATGGCACCAATATAAAAACAAAATCATGCCAAATTTGGTTGCAGGAATAAGTTTATGGACATTAAGGATGCTTACCTTAAAGAGCAATTGGATGCATTTATACTAACGAAGATTCTAGCATTTGGATCATACAAGTACTCACCATGAAGACCATTTACACCAATTGCAAAATGAATCCTTTATAATGAACTTGTTCCATAAAAATTTCTATATAAGCATCTAAACTGACAAGTTTGCAATTCCATACCGTGAAAGTCTGTCTAC
This sequence comes from Vitis labrusca, assembly GCA_011039315.1. NCBI lineage: Eukaryota > Viridiplantae > Streptophyta > Magnoliopsida > Vitales > Vitaceae > Vitis > Vitis labrusca. The sequence continues at coordinate 88,776 of JAAKHE010001106.1, read as the reverse complement.
AAGATTTTGATTGGAGCATCCCAAAGCACGATCATACACAATCTCTGTTCTTTTAGCAACATCATGCCAATTGTACAGTTTTTTCATCTGGCAAGAGATGCAAGAAACAGAAAAGAGACATATCTCAGATATTATAAATTTCAATTTACAAAGGATTACAGTTATTTTAAATCAACTCACTCGAAGGTGCATAACTTGTGGGTCAATTTTGGGAAGTATGGATATTGCCTTTGTGATTGCTCGTACCATATCACTAGGATCTGGTTCTGCAAGGACAATCATATCATCTGGTAAAACCTGATAAAAAGGTGAAATGGCAAACATAAATTACCAAGCTAAATGCAAAGACAAATCTATGATCAGTAAAAAGACAAATGGCAAAAAATTATCAGATTAATCAGGTTAAAACAAAATATCTAAAGATGCATGCCTCTGGGACACCTCCAACACGTGTACTGACTGTTAATAATCCACAACTAGCAGCCTCCAATATGGCTATACAAAATGCTTCTGTCAAAGAACTGCCAACATGAGAAAATAAAATAAAATCAGGTGAAATTATTGATAAAGAACCTTAAGTTTGCTAAAAGACATGAAAAAACTGAACATTGATACAAAATAATATTTTATACATGCACTTGTGTTGTGTCAAAGATGCATGCCTACATGCTAATACGAATTCAAGTTTACATAACGATGGGCATTATGACAAGAATTAACAACTATATTCAAGGTTACCCAGCCCAATACTACGAAGTTTGCAAACCCTAGATTCCATGTTAATATATATGACTGTTTAGGTACAAATTTTGGACAACGGTATAGATGATTAAGAACCCGTTAGGGAGTGATTTTGATTAAAGGACTTCTAATTTATAAGCTTTTTAAAAATGATAATTGGAAGGATCACCTAAATGATTTTCTGCTAATCATTTTAAGAGGTTATCCAGGTTTTTAAAAGTGATTTTCAAAAGTATACAGAACACCTAATTTCTGTAAGCGCTAGCAAACATTAGGAAGCACTTCTAACTCTCTAAAAAATCACTCCCAAATGGGCTCTAAGAGTCTCATCTCCCCGATCATTGATTCTTGAGGGCAATGGGTAGCGTCCATTGATACAAGTAGTAAGCACAGCCAACTCTGGCATCAAGTTTCTGTTTATTCTAATTTTCACCTGAAAGCGAATGCACCACTAGAGCACTAGTACAAGTAGAAAGCTTAAGTTAAACAGAAGGCCAAGTGCCTTAATCACAAGTACTAAGCAAACAAAACCAAATCCCATCGATACAAGAATCAGAACCTTAGATAATTACTTATTATTTTTTGATACGCAAAAAGAATTCATTAAAAACACCAAGCAAGATGGGGTGCTCCACAAATGCATAGGATGTATGCAATGGGAACCAAGAAGCAAGAAAAGAGAACAGAACCAAGACAAAGCTAACACCTACCAATAAAATCAACAAATCCAAGAGAAATGATCTGAAAACCCTAAAAAATCCCCAGTTCATATGCAAAAAAGATTCTTATTATTGTTGTTGGCAAGTTTATTAAGAATACGATTCATTTAGGAGGTCAAATTATTTTTATTACATGATGATATGTAATTGATGTATTTTAGGAAGGTTCATATTCTTTTCTGAGATATTTCTTTCTGATCTTCAGGACAGATTTTACAGATTAAATTCCCTACTTTCCATGTAGCTTATATATATATATATATATATTTGTACATACTCATCTTTAAAATCAATATACAGAATTCATTTTTCCACATGGTATGAAGGCTCTTCATGGTAGAGTTTTGCAATTGTTCAACACTTATTACTGATGACGAAGAATGATCTTTCATTTATTTGTTTTTTCAAATCCTTATCTATCACACCATATCAGAATCTCTTAAGTAATGAGCCAAGCAGCCACCCCTCAAACCATGAACCCTCAACAATTACACTCAGGCGAATACCAGAATCTCCAAGCTGCTTTCCAGCTGAATGGTAGAAACTATCTTGTTTAGTTTCGGTTGGTCCAAATTTTCCTCAAGGGCAAAGGAAAACTGAGTCATCTTATTAGACCAACACCTAACCAAGAAAATCCTAAATTTAATATTTGGGATGAAGAAGACTGCATGATCATATCATAGCTTTGGAATTCTTTGGAAATGACGATAACTGGTACCTGCATGTTTTTAACCATGACTAGAGAAATTTGGGAAGCCATAAGACGAACACGCTCTAAGATCAGCGATGCTACTTAGATTTATGGAACTAAGGCAAAAATCACATCAACCAAACAGGGAACCATGTCTGTGATGAATATTCCAACACTATGGAGGAATTGTGGCTGGAATTAGATCATTATCAGAACCTGAAAATGAAGTGCAGTGAAGACATTGCTATGATACAGAAATTTGTGGAAAGAGAGAGAATCCTTTAGGTCTTGTCTAGTCTGAATGCTGAATATGATCAGATTGGATTTCAAGTCCTTGGAAAGGAATCCTCACCACCACTGAGTGAAGTTTTCTCCATAATCAGAGCAGAGGAAGGCCGCCGGACAATGATGCTCAATAATCACTCTGCAGAAGGATCAGCACCTGTCATCTCTTTCACCAAACAATGGAGTGCAGGCTGCCACTCGAGGGGTGCTAAATAACAGCATCGGTCTTATTGCAGGATCTGGAAAAGCTGAAACATCCAAACCTTCAACAACAAAGATGCCTTGTGGAGCAACTATTGCAAAAGGTTGACACACAAAGGAGAATTTCTGGAAGCTTCGTGGAAAGAACCAATCATGTGGTTAGAATAATGCATGAACTGGACAGCTTAGTTGAACAAGCTTATGCGGCTCAATTTGAAGAGTTTTCTCATGAGAAAAATATGTCAAACAAGAAACTGAAGGAGTCAACAAAGACGAAATTGAACTCAAAAAGCCCCTCTCATCCCTAGAAAATCCAAGTGCTTCAAGCTCATTGGCATACTCAGCTAAGGACACTGATTCTTATGCTCCAAGTGCTTCAAAAGATTGTCTCTCAAGCTCCTGGGTAATTGACACAGACCATATGACAAACTCTTCACATCATTTTTTCACATACATTCCTTGTCCTGGTAATAAAAAGATCAAAATGGCTGATGGCACACTTGCTACAGTGGCTGGTCAAGGCACAAAAAAACTGTCACTATCTCTATTCTTAAAGTCTGTTTTACATCTGCCAAAGTTATCAATTAATTTCTTGTCAATTTGTCAAATCACAAAAGATCTAAATTGCAACGTTACATTTTTTTCCTTCTCATTGTGTGTTTTATGACCAAGTTATAGGAAAAAAGATTGCATGTGATAGAGAACAGAAAGGGCTCTACCTTCTTGAAGCTAGTAGTGGAACCAATAACAAACTACCACTCTCTTACCTTTAAGAAAAAAACCACATCAAATAAAGACTAGATTTGGCTACAAAATCTTACATTAGGTCATCCTCCATTCCCTTTGTTGAAAAAAATGTTTCCATGTTTTTTGAAAGTTTAGACATCAATAGGCTTCACTGTGAAGTTTGTGAGTTGGCCAAACATCATAGGGCCTCATTTCCATTGTGATTAATAATAGATCATTTTGCCCATTCACTTTGATTCATAAAGATGTGCAGGGTCCTTCTTGTATTCCTAATGTTTCTGGATGTCATTGATTTGTGTCTTTCATTGATGATTGCAGCACTAGAGCCCCTTGACTTAATTTGTTAAAAAATAAATCACATATGAGCAGTGTGTTTCCTATATTTCACAAAATGATCAATAATCAATTTAAGGTTTAAATAAACAATGTGAGGTCTGACAATGCTCGAGAGTACTTTCATAAAATTCTATCACCATATTTTCAAGAAAATGGAAATTATACATTACTCATCTTGTAGTGATACACCACAAATAAAATGAGGCAGTGGAGAGAAAAAATAGGCACCTTTTGGAAACTACAAGAGCTTTATTGTTTCAAAACAATGTGCCTAACTCCTATTGGGGGGAAGCAGTACTAACAGCTGCTCACCCTTATAAACAAAATATTTTCTTGAGTTTTAAATCATCCTTCTCCTATGATTCCATTCTTGGAATTCGTTCCTGAGTTTAGTGGTTTCAACCAAATCCCTCCCAAAGTGTTCGACTGTGTCTTATATGTTCACATCTATGCACAAAATCACAGCAATCTAGATCTTAGAGCACTAAGTGTATTTTTTTGGGGTAACAAAGAAAGGTTACAAATGTTATCATTTATCATCAAAAAATTCTTTTTACTTCTATAGATGTAACCTTTGTTGAAAGTCAACCTTTTTTCCCAAAACCTTATCCCCAAGAGGAGCCTATAGTAAAAGATAAGAATTGTTCATTCTTTGATCTTGACCTGCCTAACCCTACTAAATTCAAACCTATGTTCGCTCCTATTACACCAATTCCTACTCTTTCGTCCCAAATGAAAGGTAAGAAACTTGGCAGTCGAGTTATTGCTCTGTTGCAAGTCTATTCAAGAAAGAAACGACCACAACTTGAACTGAAGCAAGTCCAAGACTCGGATCCTATGACAGGTACTAATTTGCTCCCTTCTAATTTGCCTTCTTTAAATGGTGAGAACATACTAGAAAATGATGGTATCCATGATGATCAAATGGTATGCGTGATGATCATCTTATGTTTAAGGATTTAGACTTGTCGATCACCATTAGGAAAGGAATAAAAAAATGCACTACTCAACATCCTATCTCCAACTTCATTTCATTTGATAGGTTGTCATCCTCTCATAAAGCCTTCTTATGTAAATTAAATCCCATTGATATTCCAAAAACTGTCCAAGAAGTACTTAGAAATGAGAATTGGAGGAAAGCTATGAGTGAGGAAATGAGAGCACTTGAAAAAAGTCAAACACAGGAGGTTGTTGAGCTTCCTAAGGGGAGAGACCAATTGGGTATAAGTAGGAGTTCATTGTGAAACATAAGGCAACTAGAACTCTAGAAAGATATAAATCTAGATTGGTGGCCAAGGGCTATACTCAAACATATGAGCTAGATTACCAAGAAACCTTTACTTCAGTTGTAAAAATGAATGATGTTTGAGTTTTACTGTCATTTGCTAGCTAATCTTAATTGGTCGTTGCAGCAGTTTGATCTCAAAACACTTTCTTACATGGTGATTTGGAGGACTAGGATTGGATGAAAATCTCAACAACAACCATGTGTACCAACTTAAGAACACACTATGGACTCAAGCAATCTCCTAGGGGCTAGTTTAGACGATTTACTAAAGCTATGTTGAAGATGAAGTGTCAGTAGAGATAAGGAGACCATACCTTGTTTATTAACACTCGTCTTCAGCAAAGGTGACTGCTTTAATTTTTTTTATGTAGATGACATTATAGTTATTGGTGATGATCTGGAAGAAATGGAACAACTAAAAAGACACCTCATTGTAAAGTTTGAGATAAAAGATCTAGGAAGATTGAAGTACTTCTTGGGGATTAAGGTAGCTCATTCGAGAAAGGTACCTTTATATCACAACAGAAGTATGTTATTAATCTTCCTATTGAAACTGGGATGCTAGGATGTAAGCCAGCCAAAACACCAATTGAAGCAAATCACAAGCTTGGTAATGATAAAAAGGAGGCAGTATGAGGTATGTATCCATACAGAATTCTCCAATACCTAAAATTCATTCTTAGGAAGGGTATTCTCTTTAAGAAAAATAGAGAACTGGGTTTGGAAGCAGACATAGATGCAAATTTTTCAATCATAGAGCCTAGTTCTATCATGCATTTTCCCCCACATTTGGTTATTATACAAATATGAAAACCCTAAAAAATCCCCAGTTTTATCATGTATTTTTTTTCCCTACATTTGTGTATCCTATATATCTCATCATACCATGTATTCTAAGTTTTTTTTACATAATGAAAATTGAAAAATAAATATAAAAAAATTACTTGTATATGTAAATTATATTATAATAGAAGAATGAACTAAGGAGTAATATATAACTACTTTATGAAAAATAGTAAGATCACAAGAGTTAAAATATTTCAATGAATATCATAAATGTATTTATATATATATATATATATATATATATATATATATATGATGTTTTAATACATAGGTTGATTCTAAAATCCATACTTTTAATATATTCACTTTGTTTAGCTATCCAAATAAATAAATAAATAAAACCAACCTTTTCAATTTAGCAACTATGATTCTTAGTTTCAACTTCTAGCTATTTCTATATACTTTGTTGATGTGTATTTGTGTGTGTCACCTTCAAAGTTGTAGCTTGCCAAGCTCATCATTGCCTCCCCATGGGGAAAAAAATTCAAAAAAGAAAAAACTAATATATTAAGCAAAAAGTTTGATTCACCATCATATTCAAGCTCAACATTCAATTCTTTCACATGTGCTGTTGACAACAAGTGTGCAATGTTTTCATGTAGGATTCTTTTACCCCCCTCGTTTCCTACAATCATCAGTTTTTAACCTTGAAGTACATTTTAAATAATTAATATAACAATTTATATATATATATTTGATTTTTCTTAGGAACTATTGAAAATAGCCAAAGGTGCTTCTAAGACATCATCTTGTAATGTATCATATAAGTGTCATAAGATACAATCAGTACGAGATGCATACCATGTTTTACATAAAAAATGTTTTATCGCATCGTTGTGTTTTATCAGGTAGCCTAAGTTTTAAATAACTATGATTATATCTCAATTATTAGTTTTTTATTGTTTTTCATTTCTGAAAATATTGAAAGAGGCTCTTAATCATATCCACAATTCAATAGATCAAAATTAAGGTTTAACTTTTATAAAGAACCATAATATCTGGTAAGTTGATCAAGCTACAACATGAAGTAGAGAGACCATTTTCAAAGATAAAGCAGACAAAAGTTTGACATACTAAGAACTAACTCATTACCTGTTCAAGAATATATGGCCAGAAATTAAGACCGACCGTACTCTAGCATGTGGAACAGCCCCCAGCATTTCAACTCGATCTTGAAGAGAGTTCTTTTCCCTCATTTCTTCCAGCCGCACTCGTTTAGGTCCATCACCTCCGACAATGAAACGAACCTTAACACATTTTTCTAAATGAGATGACAGAATGCAGACAAAAACATGCTAATAATTGTGATTCCATCATGTAAATATGAAACTGCCATCCATACACTAATTTTCCCATATAGAGATTTTCCAAATAGAAAAAGAAAAACAAGCTCCACCACGATTGGCTTCCTTGAAAGGTAATTCTATACCCAGCAAGGCCAGCTCCTAAGTTAAAATTGTGAGAACTTATTTCCACGAATATGTTTTGATCCCAAAATAAATGGTAGGATTTCTAAAACCGATATGGTATGTTTCTGATCCCCAAAAAAATACAAAAAAGTAAAAATAAAATAAAAGACGAGAGAGAAAATTCTAAAACTGCTTGGAAAAGATAACAATTCTATTGAATCTTCAAAAAAACAATAAAATGGTCATTAATGCACAAATAAAACTCACAAATCCTGCAGAATAAAATTCATAAATAATGAATCTGACAAGAGTAGGCAGCAAAGTACTTCTTAATAGCATATAAGCAAAAGCCATAAGCAAGTTATTTCTAACATCCAAACAATTAGTTTTCAATCAACTATTAAAAGTGGTATAGCAAGAATCAATGACAAATTAGAAACAAAGAAATATAGCAAAAAAATTCCTAAAAAAAAAAGTATTGACAATTCAGATCTTGATATGTAGGAGATCAACCAATATATTATTGATATGCTAATATTAGTTTAACATCAATGATTCATCAATAAATACCTCAATGAACAATTTGATGTTTTAAAACATTAGTCAAAATACATATTTATAGCCATAGATAATGGAGATGAATGTATTGACAAAGACAGGATTTAATCCAATAAACCTAATTTGATGGCCATGGATCTTTTGCAACATTTCAGGGCTAATGAATGTTTTTATCTCTTATATGCAATAGATGTTATCTTTCTCAACTGCTGTAGGGGAACGATGATCCACCATTTAAGATGGTGATGGCTTAGCGCATTTGATGCTACCCATTTTTTGGAAGGAGAAGAAACCAAGTACATGTACATCAAGGGATTGAGGTGGTGATAGGAAGGTATAAGGTTCCCATAAACCAAAAAAGATATAAAAAAATAAATAGAAGCAAATCCCTTATCCAGAGAAAAAGAGAAATCAGGAATGACAGGTTTATCAAAGAGTACTGTGTATGCATCAAAATCAAAAGGGTACTACCATGACCTAAGTAACTCACATTGGAGAACAAACGGCATATTTCAGGAATGACTTCAACAAGCAAATCTGCACCTTTCCGATAAACCAATCTACTTATCACAATGATTACAATTTCATTATGGCTGAGTTTTTCTGGGGCAGGCGTGAACATAGCTGTGTCCACAGCATTTGGTATTACAAAGACCTTCTCAGGTGGTAGCCCTGACCGCAGTACTGTATTTTCCTTGCTTGTATGAGAAACACAAATGGCCTGACTCACATCTGCTAAAGTAAATTGCAGCACCTTGTTCATGTGGATGCTCCCCACATCAGCAAAACCATAGAGTGAATGGTCAGTGAATACGACTTTGTATCCCATAGTGCGTGCGTGCATCAGAGCTTCATGACAGAGAGTTGAGAAGGCTTGATGTCCATGCACCAATGATATCTTTTCCCGAATGAGGATTGTCCTCATAATTGGAAGAGTCCCATAAAATGTGGGTAAGGTGTTCTGCATGAGAAATGGTTTCCATGGTATGTAGTAAACTTTCAAGCCACCTGTCATATATCTCACTCCAGAACGATTTCCATAAGCATGAGTCAGAACCACCACCTGGATAACAATATAATAAAAAATACATAACCAGCTGCAACTACAAGTGAGTGAAATTAAATCTGATTCTGATATGCCTGCCAGGTAGACAGTAGTAACAATACAATTTTCTGCTTAATGACTTACAGTCCATTCCTTGACAAGAATTGAAAGAGACAGGGTTGACAAAAAGGGAATTCTATTAGTGTTTTCTCCAATTTTCTTTCATTTTTGTTCCCTTCCCCCCACAAAACAGGAAGAAACATTCAAAAATTGTCTTTTCTTTTCTCCCTGTAACACTCCTACGAAACACAATATAAGGGCTGCATGCAAAAATATACAGGCCTAGCAAGCAAGGAGTTACTTTCTGACCTTATGACCAAGCTTGAGCAAGCATTGTGATAGGTAGTAGATGTGATTCTCCACCCCACCAAAGTTGGGATAAAAGAAATCAGACACCATTAAAATTTTATGTCTTTTCTGGTCACCCATGACACCTGGTGTCTCAACAACTGCAATAGAAATAAAATTTTGTTTGAGATGGAAGCTAACCATCCATGCAAACCATGACAAGACAGACTGGATGTAAACAAGACAGCAACCAACAAAAGACATATTAAAATGATTTAAAATAGTAAATATCAATCAATGCAAAAAATGAAACAACAATGAAAACATTACATAAATCTTAGTAATGCTATGGGAGGAAATACAGTGGCTACTAATCATGGTCATACTGCCACTCTCTTGAAGGAAACCCATCAAGGAATTACTCAATGCGTATGAAGAAGCACAGTCTAAAGAAATAAATTTTGTGAGGAAAAGACCACATGCATTGGGCTTAAAAAGACTCCAAACCTCTCTTGACCTGATAAATCTCAAGCTTAATCAAATGATCAAGGAAAGCAGAGAAGTAGTTGCCTTACACGAGATTATCCCATTAATCAAAAACATAATACCATTGCCTACATTCTTTTTATTTCCATTTAAGGTGCTATTATCACCCTGTTTCTCAGCCACAAGTTGTAGCAATCCACTTCCCAAATCATCTTTATCCTTTATCTTCTGTCTCTTTTCCTGCTTTCCGTGATTGACCTTTTCCATTATATTCCCATCATAGTGCTCCCTTACTTTTCCAATCTATTTTGCATCCACAATGCTGTCCTTCTCCTCAATATCACTACTCACCTTGTCTCTCTTTCCTTTCTTATTCTTCTTCGTTCAATTTCTTTCTTCCCCATTCTTTATTTTGGCAATGTCTTCCTTCTCAGTGATTTTCTGTCCCACAACTACCCTACATTTTCCCTTTTAATTACACTTGGGCATTTCCATCAAAAAGGAAATTGAATCGATTGCATATTTGTCACTATTCTCCCTATAGCTCCTCCTCTTATCTTTACTTGCTTTGACATACAGTTATCCCCAGCATCATTCTCTTCATTCAACTTAAGGCTCCTTTTCTTGTCCCCTCCATCGTGGAACTTAACATCTGAAAACTCTTTGACCACAGTAGCTTCTCCACCAATTCTCCTATGCTTCTTCAAACCTTTCTCACATCCCTTGTCATCTCTTATAATTTCCGATTTCCTCCTTGTCATCTGATCATTCTCCTTTCTATTACTATCAATCACTTCCACATAATCCTTCACATGTACAGCCTCATTTTGAATAGTATTGAATCCAGCATCATTGCAAACCACATCTTTCTTGCTCTTCTTCTTCTTGTTCTTGCCTTCCTTTTTCACTTTGGCACCATCCTCCACCCTAGCATGCATGGCATCACTACAGTCATTTAACTCTTCAGGAGCACTGCCCTGACGCTTCTTCTGTTTTTTACTCTTCCTCTCTATCTTCCCAAGCATGTTGCCTTCCTCTATTCTACCCATGTATGTGAAATCTCCCTCAAGCTTTTTGACTAGTTATTGCTAACTCCTCAAGCAAAGCTGAAAACAAGAAAAATTCATCATGTCAGAAGGCCAATGGCTGATTAGAAACCCCTTCAGATGATTGTGGCAAATAGTCATCACACAGAAACAACCATAAGAACCAAGCCCTTTGTTTGTTTACTTCACTTTTTTCAATAATTTGAAGCAATACATTTCCCTAATAAATGGAGGCACTCGGTCCCACTTAAGGGCCCTTGTAAACACTATATTTACATGACTGGATCTATTCACGTCTACCCTAAGTATGTAATTTAACATTTTTACCTCCATCAATAACATAACTGAAAAATGATTATTTGAATCATTTACAATGTTCCGGGAAGCAACTTCACGTTTGAAGGACCATAGATAGAACTTCCATGAATAACATTTCTATTTATCTTTATATAATATTTCCAGGTTACTTTGGAGTCCAACTACTTCAAGCAGTTTCACCCTTTCTCCAACCTCAATTTTGTTGTTGGGATGATTCCTAAAGAAGCACCGAACCAGGCCTTTTGAGTAAATTCAAAAGTGATATTTATCAGAGGATCAAGGAGAATATCCAGCTGGATTTACAAAACCACACAGTAACTTTCTCCTTCACTTCCTTCACTTAAAAAGAAGAGAGACAAAGGGGAGGATCACCAAAGTTGCTCCAGTCACACCCTTTTACCCAAATTTAAGCATGCAGAAATTCTGGAAGAAAGTCATGATAAAGTTTTTAAGTTCCCTCAGAATCACTCAAAGTTACATTTCCCTTGTTCACACATCAAAACCCCACAGCCATCTTTGACTACATCAGGACTTAAATTAAGTTGATTCCGACTATGGTCTTAATGAAACTGAAATAGAAGCAGTATGTTACAACATTTCATTTTACCCCATCTAGCACCTTATTCTACACAACAGCAAAATAATTTATGGCAACTCATTTCATAGACTAGAAAAAACCCAAATAACAATGAATCAGATACATATCCAGAAATTGAAAGAATCCTAATAATAGAATAAAACTTATACATATACTCAGCCATAGTAGCATGAACTTTCCAAGATTTCAATCATTTGAAAGTGGAATCCAAAAATCCAAAAATTTTGAACCCTTTGATTGGATTGAACAAACAATTCCCATGTCAAGCATTTTAAAAAAACACACTGTGCAAGAGAGAAGCTAACATGAAACATAAAATCAATAAATCCAATTCTTATTTCAGAGCTTCTAGCTTCAGTTTCTCCTCAGTCCCATCCTCAAAAAATGGGTACACCCCTCTCTCTCTCTCTCTCTCTCTCCTGTCTTAGAGTTTCCTCTTTCTCACATGTTGGCCTCTCATTGAACTTTTATGTCTACTTCTAACCCAATTTGGTTTTTCTTCAGGATTTTGCATTATATTTATTAATACAAAATCTAGAAGAAAAACCAAATAGTGTTAGAAGTAGCCATAAGTAAAAGTTCAAAAGGCTTACCTGTTTTAAAGATGGTATTGATGAGAGACTGGAGTTAAAAGTTCTGAAATAAGAATGAGGAATAAATTCTTACCTTTTCCCTTGGTTCAATCTCTCTCTTCACTTTTCTCTCAAAGTTTCCTTGCATTCTTCTAAGAAAAATGAGGAAAATATTTTAACATTTTCCTCTTCTTTTTTTTCTTTTTCCCCCTACCTTTTTGCATCTCATCCATGCATAAAATAAAAAAAAATTCCTTTTCATTTTTTTTCTTTTCTCACATTTTCCAAGGTTCTAAATATGTCCTAAAAAACTCATAAAATTTTAATATTTTCTTTTTGAAACATCAATTAGGATTGACTACATATGAACTTTGTTTAATAGATGTTTGCTTATCTATACTATATATAAAAAGTACAAAAAGTTCCTTGGCAATCATTGTATTCATCTTGTGTACTATGGTGCGCTTTCTTCATGGCATTTTTAATGCATTTCTTGTTTACCTATCAAAAGAAAAATAAAAGTACAAAAAGTTTGTAGACTTTTTCCTTTCTAAACTACCTCTATTGTATATTTGTATCACTTATCTCCCCTCATATTTCACATTTTTATTATTTAAATATAACAATCATAATAAGCTCATCTTAAAATACATAATAAATTCACCTTTTTATTACTTATTGATTAAAACTGATAAAAATTAAATTCATTTTACTTATTTTATACCTTAAAGTTGCTTCTTTTCTATTTTTAATATACAAGTTTTTATTTTTTATTTTTGTGTTACTCTCCCTTTTCTTCCAAAGGCTTCCATTTTGGTATCATGATAGATATTATTTATATTTTCATGCCAAAGTTAGTGAACTTTTATTCAAGATAAATCCTTTTTTATATATATAATTGTTAGACCCAAGTCTACTCCATTAAATGATTGAAATGAAAGGATAAAGCATACGGAGCATAGACATTCTATTGCAGATGAATCTATCCAGCTAATAGAAATATAACACCATATATAGGTGGTAAGACATTCATCTCTAGGTTTATTCAATGATGGAATTAAATGTTCTCTTCAAACTTTAGCCAACTGCCAGTGAAAACAGCATGATCTAACAGAAATTTCAAACCTCATATGCTTCGCTAAATTACCCATTACTTAAAAATGAGAATGTGTTGAAACTCTAAAAGTAAGTTTAAATATGCAGCCATTCAACTGCAAGGCAAAATGAATTAATAACCCAGATTAACATTTTGCAAAATTTGATACTCACATTACTAGGGAGGGTTGAGGAACACGCTTGGATGTTTCAGATAAGTCGAAGATAGACCCCATGACCATCAGACGGAAGAGGCCTGAAATTATTAGAATACGAGAATAGGTAAGATGAAATTTTCTCCACCACAAAAGGATAATATACACTCGTATAAGATTAACTGTAGAAACTGCCTAAGAATTTTCTTTTTGTGTTTTTTATAAGCTAAATACATAAGAAATTGTGGAGAAAATTGCCTTTGCAAGATCATCCACTTTACAAAAAAAGGATGTCCACATCAGGCTGTCATTCTAGATGACACTTTCTACAAATTCCTCTCTTGCTCAAACTCCTTTCCAGAATTATTCAATTTGTTCTAACATTTCCTCAGTGGGAAATTCTCTATTTTTATCCTATAATTAAAATTTTAGCATCATGAGGAAAATGGTGACTGGTGATCATTGGCATTTTTAATGTAGTCCATAATTTTTTATGGGTTTTCAATGTAGTCCATAATGTAATCCTAGAACTCAAAATTTTCAACAATAGCATTGACAGGTTAAAAGCATTCAAAGATAAACCCTATCCCTCCGTTTGGTTTCCAAGAAAATAGAGAAATAAAAGAAAACAACATTTTCCCTCCTATGTTATTTTTCATCTTTTGCTACCAAAAAAGAGAGAGAGAAAAAAGGAAAAATGGAAAAACCCTTGACAGTGTGAACTACAAGTGAAGTGGCATTTTTCTATATTCACAAATCATGTTGATGAAAAATGAAAATTTTACAATTCAAATTTAATTAATTTTTTCATATTTTCTCTCTATTTAAACTAAAAATGTTTTTATACAAGAAAACATTCTCGAACAAAAATCCTTTTTTGATATTTTCTATCTGTATAAACTAAAATTATTTTATATAAGAAACCATTCTCTAACCAAAAATCCAGTCCTAGCTGTAATCCAAACTGGCAATAGTTCCAGGGCTGTTCAGAAACCCTAGAAATAAAAACTTCCGGCAATTGCATTCCCAAATTATAATGCACGCAGAGTGAAATCCGGCACTCCGCTTGGGTTACTAATAAAACGAAGAAAAGTACAAGAAAACCACATTTTGATTACTGCGTTTGATCTCTCACTTTCTTTGCTACCAAAAATAAAAAAACAAACAAAATAAAAAATAAAAAAAATTCAGAACACCTTAGCCAGAGAGTCATGAGTTTTAGGTAAAATACAATATTCTGTATTCTCGAGCCTTAGACGGTCAAAAATTTTACGATTTAAAATTTCCTTTCATTTAACATTGTTTTCTCAGCATGCAAACGAGTCGATTGATTGAACTGGGATAGAGATTGGAACAATACCTTGAACTCAGAAATCGACCGAAACGCAGAGTTTGGAGATTGATTGATTGAATGATTTTGTGTAAACAGAGATGAAGGATTCTTCTGCTGCAAGCAAACCCAAAGCGGCGTATAACGTGACGTGAGTTCAATCAAGCGTCCGAATGAAAGCCAGGCCAAGCTCAACGCTTCGCTTTAAAATTTCAATCCATGTAAATCTAATTTTAGTTTTGAAACATGTTTTTATTATTATTGTTATTATCGTCATCTTAATTAATCAATTTCTTTATCTAGGAAAAGAAAGAAAAGGGGAGAGCTAAAGAGGCCAGCTCGCATGAGTTGGTCCCAAATAAAACCCACTTTCTACTGGGCCTCAAACGGCTAAATATTTGATGGGCCCTTTTGGTCGCCCACAACCGTGGGACCTAGAAATGCAACGTCCACACTGTCGCTTTTCTTTAGGCAAAATTGTTTATCAGAATGGGCCACATCAACAGAGTGATGATTGGGCCAGATTTTCCTTTCGGTTTAAAGTTAAAGAAAAACTGGCCCATTAACATCATTACAAGGGAATTTTAATGCAATTATAGACTTGGTGTCAGCAAGGATGAAAGTCTCCATTTTTTCGCCGAAATTTCGGGTTTCGGTGGCCGGCGATACGAAAGAGGGGGGCGAAATGTCGACGGGAGAAATTTCGCCAAATTTCTGTTAAAATCGGCGAAAAAATCACCGAAACATGGCTGCAAGCAAAAAATCGGTCAAATTTCGGTTTGTATCGCCGATTTTTCGGGAAATTTCCCGATATTTCCTACCAGTCCAGCCCGCGCACAGGATACAAAATCTGTCCAATTTTTATTTTTTTTTAAAAAAAA
>JAAKHE010001106.1:45341-61885 GCA_011039315.1 Vitis labrusca | reverse complement strand
ACATGTTACAGCTCATATAAGCTTCAACTTTTGAGGTTGAATAGGATGTGATGACCACACTGCTTAAAGTTATGGAATAAAGTGTTGCATTCCGCTTTGGAATATGGTTTCCTAGGTTTTAATAATATGCTGATACAAATACAAAGAAGACAGGGTAATAGGGTGCGAATATATCCTCTTGCTCGGGTTTGGGCAAGGTCGACTTCATTGTGCCCAAATCTAGAGCAGTCACTGTCCTTAAGTGGGATGATGACAATGCTCGAAGGCAATTCAAGGAGGCATGATCGGACAACACTTAGCCCATGCCCAAGAACAAACTCAATTTGGGCTTACATACTTCACCTGCGTTGCGCTCTATTAGCCTGTATGTAATTCTTGGGATGGTATAGCTCTAAGATGATGTAATTGATGGACATAAATAATCTAAATATGTTCGTAACAATCCTTAAATAGCAATTAGATCATAAATGGAATTGAAAATAGATCGAAAACGTACCTTTCGCTTTTGCCATTCTTATAAGTTAAAAATGTGTTTTTCAATTTTCAGGTTTTAGGTGCTTCTAAATCTTTCTCAAACTTCACTTGGATGGTGTTTTTTTAGACTGAAAGAGATTAAAGGTTTAGGAACCTACCCTTTAGTGCTCTGCCCCTTTTTAAAGAGGGACAATTGTGTTTTGGACTGGTCCAAAAATTAAGATTTTACCCTTGAAAGTTGCATAATTGATGGGGAGGGTATAAAATATGAAGAGACCAATATACCCTTTAAAACTATTTTGAGTATTTTCTATCACAATGTTTGAATTTTTTTTTAATAATTATTTTGAAATTTTATTATTTTTAGAAAACTATTTTTTTTTTAAAAATATATTCTAAAAATATATCATTTTAAAAAAATAATTTTGACATATTTTTAGTTATTTTTTACGTACATAATTTTAAAAATATATATTTTCCAAGATATTTGATTTTTAAATAATAATAATAATAATTTATTTAATTTTTTTTTGTAAAAGGGTGTATTTTTTTCCAAATCACTAAATTAAATTAAATTTATTAAAGTTTACAAAAGGAATAAAATTTAAATTAATATTTTTCAATTTTTTTTTTTTTCATAATCAATAGTCATTTTTGGAAAGATAAAAAATCCATATTCTTTTTTTCAATTTTCACATTTTCTCTAGGTTTTGTACTTAAATAGTAAACTTATATAAACCAAAACTTAATTTTTGGGCCTAATTAGGTCCAAAACACAATTGTCCCTTTTAAAGACTTTCCATCACTGAGTTTGTTTCAAGCGTGCACAGAATGTGAGGTAGTGATGTGAACGTAGTTTCACAACGTTAATACCCATTCCTAAATTGATGGAATAAATGTGAACCATATTTTGAATCATGTCTCGGTTTATTACCGAAGATCCAAGAGAAACAAAATCCCAACAATAATGCCAAATGCCATAACAGAGTTTAAATATTGATAAACTCTTACGAACTTCAAATTTTTAACATTCAAGAGACTCATCCCAAATGCGTCCTAAATAGGGCCGACTTATTTGTCATCTAGGAGATGATGCTGCAGGACATCCCAATGGGCTTGTATATGTAGGCCAACGGTTAACTATGAAGGAACCCTGGACTTATATCAGCCTAACTTAAGCCCACATTGGGCCTGAATTTGGAGATACTAGATGAACGCCTGCATTATTCAATTTATAGTGTAGATATTAAGGTGGGAATGATTTCATTACAAAATTCATAATTGGAAAGGAATGCGGCCCAATTTCATATGTGTATTTTGGGCCAAACCCATCGGTTGCAAGTTGCAACCAAGAGACGTAGGCGATGAAAGGAAATGCTTCGGTCGATTGAAGCTGAAAAGACTCCCCTCGCTAGAAGACATTCTCCTTGACTTTCAAATGGGGTGCACGGCAAGAACAGCTCTTAGAGTGAAAACAGAAAGAGACGATATCATTGACATTAATTTTAATCCTTGAAAACTGCCTTCAATCAGTAACCATAGAACTCAGAAGACCATGTAAGCTAGAATCCCCGATATTTATTGTTTACCGGATGACCGGTTTGGCAGTTTCCAAATCAGTTTACCGTTAATGAACCCAACTTAGAGAATGCCATCTTCTCCATCCAACTTGACACGTGTCGAAACAGTAACCAGTGCCCATAAATATCGTCTCCTCAGTCCATCCATGTCTTCTTCCAACAAAAAAACACGAAACCTGTTCAAAAATCTTCACCCGGAACGATTCTCTCCACTTCTCACATTTCCCCATGAACGCCAGAGCTTATCTCTTCTCTTTCTCTCCCGATTTTCACTCTCTCCACAGCCACAAGGCCTCATCCGATTTTCCGCTCCCAAAGAAGAGACTGTTTCGGTTTCGGTTTCAAGACCGGACATGCGTTTTTCGTGTTTCGGGCCGAAACGCGGGGGAGTTCACGGGCTTAGCCCGGAGGGAAATTGGGAAAGTTTTTGCGGAAGTTAAATCGGAGCAGGTGAAGTTTCGGGAGGCTCTGGACGACGTCGTTTTAGGGGAAGAGGATTTGGAGGGTGATGTTCCGTGGTGGGAACAGTTTCCGAAGAGATGGGTCATTGTGATTCTGTGTTTTTCCGCTTTTCTTCTCTGCAATATGGATAGAGTAAGATTGTAATTTTCATTTTATTTTTATTTTTATTTTTTAAATTCTATCTGCAGATATGGAAATATTGAATTATTGATTTCTATTCCAGTATTGTTTAAATTTGTTGAATAATTCTACATTCCATTCGTTTAGTGGCGTTTTCTTCAGGTTTTAGTTAAGAATTTTTTTCTTTTTTGAATAGCTTAGTGGATGCTTTTAGTATTTGGCGGTTTAATTGTATCCTGCATAGTTCTACCACACTGAGTAGCTGAAATTCTTTTAGCTATTATAAATTTATAATTACTGATGTTTGTGTCTGCATTGTTCTAGGATTTTATTAGCTAAGATCATTATAATGATTAATTTGATTGCTTGCTATCGATATTTGGTAATTTTGGAGTAATATCACTGTATAGATTGTTCAGTGAAGTCCCATTTTCTCACTGGTTCTACATGGCAGGTAAATATGAGCATTGCGATACTTCCCATGTCGGCCGAGTTCAATTGGAGTCCAACTACTGTTGGTTTGATTCAGTCTTCTTTCTTCTGGGGCTACCTGCTTACTCAGGTAATGAAGCTTTTCTTTTGAATTGCTGTTGTTACCATATTCTGAGTGAAAATATTGAGCACCCTAGCTTGGATTCTCTTTAAGGTTTAATTTTCAAATGTTTTGGTTTTCCTTCTGATTTGTGATTTTAACCTATAGATTGCTGGCGGAATATGGGCAGACACAGTCGGAGGGAAGCTTGTCTTGGGATTTGGCGTCGTTTGGTGGTCTATTGCCACCATTCTTACTCCAATAGCTGCCAAGATTGGGCTTCCATTTCTACTTGTTGTCCGTGCTTTCATGGGGATTGGCGAGGTTGGTAGCTTGGCGCTTGAATTTTTTCTTCCATCTATTTTTTTCCCTTCTTTAGTATGATGTGAAGAAGCTTAAAATGAGTTCATCAGCCAAAAATTAGCTTTAAAATCTTAATGAAATGAGGTGATGATGATGCATTGATATTGTGGTTTGGTTTTTGTTACTCCCCAATCCCTGTAATTGATAACTGTAGGATACAATTTTTCTTGTTGGGTAAAATGAGTTCTTTTTGACAACAAATACTGAAATTTTGCTTCTTTGGCTCTCTTTCAGGGTGTTGCTATGCCTGCAATGAATAATATTCTCTCAAAGTGGGTTCCTGTAGCAGAGAGAAGTAGATCGTTGGCATTAGTGTACAGTGGGATGTACCTTGGATCTGTTACTGGCCTAGCCTTTTCACCATTTTTAATCCATTCTTTTGGCTGGCCATCTGTATTTTACTCCTTTGGTTCTCTAGGAACAGTTTGGCTTGCAACATGGCTAAGTAAGGTATATTTTTACTGCCAATATTCAACTTCTACAAATTCTTTGTCAGCTCTTTCTTTTACGAAATTTCTTGCAATATGTCCATATGTTATAGAACCTGCTACTTACCATTGGTTTATTTATCTGCTTTTTCCGTGTTGGACAATAAAAATTTCGATATGGTGTTTTTTATTTCTCCTTTTCATTGTTGCTGTAGGCATACAGTTCACCTCTTGAAGATCCTGAACTGCTGCCTAAAGAAAAGAAGTTGATTGTTGGCAACAGTGTATCCAAAGAACCTGTTAAAAAAATACCATGGAGACTAATCTTGTCAAAACCACCTGTATGGGCCCTAATAGGGTCTCACTTCTGTCACAATTGGGGGACATTTATTCTTCTAACATGGATGCCCACATACTATAACCAAGTAAGTATCTTTCCATAATTGCAACATATATATGTATATCATGTGTGTAAAAATTCTGGTAAATCACAGACTTGGTGATTTGCCCCTAGTCATTTGATGGCGTATCTCGGGACCTTCTTTTAAGCAAGTCATGTGCTGCATTGTACCTCATCATGGTTCTTTTTCACATGTCACCAGTTTTCTGTAGTAAACTTGATATCGTCTGGATTGTGGTTATCTAGATTTGTTATATGCAATATAGCAGTCTGAATTGAACAAGCATTCCTGTTGGTTTGTATCATAGGCATGTTAAGTTTCCATCATCTCGTGACTTGTGGTTGGATATTATGCTACTAGAGCTGTACACAATGTCAAAACCTGATGTCACTTTGGCTACAGTTCTTTAATTTCAAGTAATATTTTTTCTTGGTTTTGTTAAAAGAAATATTTTGCCTGCAATGAGATAATTGAATGTGGAATATTTTATAGGTTTTGAAGTTCAATCTTACAGAATCTGGGCTTTTGTGTGTGTTGCCCTGGCTTACAATGGCGTTTTCTGCCAATCTTGGAGGGTGGATAGCAGATACACTTGTGAGCAAAGGTTTATCTGTCACCACAGTTCGCAAGGTATTGCTATTCTTTTTTTTAAACTATAACTCATTTTTTAGCATAAAATTGGAAGGATACACAAACCGTAATTTTTTATGTCAATATTATAAGATTTTAATGCTAATTTTTCATAAAAACCTTTTCCCCCAACATAAGAATCATATTCACTTCCATTGACTGTGGCATGAGCGGCTATCTCTGGTTTGAGCTTTGGATCATCAAGTAATGTATTGAATTCAACACGATGTACCCACCGAGTTTGCTGCTATTTTCCAGTTAGTGGACATGCCAGTATGGCGGTACTAGGCTGGTCATACTGAGCTGTCATTCTATCACAGAGGAATTCAAATTGCTAGATCACATATATGATTGAGGAAAACGAAGCTTGGTTTTCAGATTTCATAAATATTGCTGCTTTGAGTAACTCTAGCTTTCACTGAAGTTTTCTGTGTTCAAGTACCTCTATTGCTGTTACATCTTATTTCATAATCTTCCTCCCAGATCATGCAAACGATTGGATTTCTTGGCCCAGCTTTCTTCCTAACTCAACTAAGCCATGTTAATTCTCCTGCAATGGCTGTCTTGTGCATGGCATGCAGTCAGGTATTTCTGCACATATAATTATTTCACTGCTGTAACAGATTCTACATTCTGGGTTCTCCATTCCCTGAATCCCTGTCTCCATTTATTTTTCGTTCACCGTTTCATTTGATCAAGCCCAGGCAGATTTTTTTTAATTATCTATGTTGGTTCTTTACTTTTCTCTCAATTTGAAATTAGATCATTGATTCATCACTACTAAGAAAAATCAATTTAATGTTTCTGTCCCAAAATAGGGAACTGATGCATTCTCGCAGTCTGGTTTATACTCAAACCATCAAGATATTGCCCCTCGATATTCTGTGAGTATTAACACTTTCAGTATTGTTACCATACCAGTTAATGTTTGCTCATGCACAATTCAATATCGTGGTTGCTCATCTTTGGGGTTTGAGTGGTGGGCATAACCTCATATTTCCATCATAAGGTTGGCCCATCATTCAACTGCCGGCAGATGCCATTATAGAGATGCAAATTCCTGTGGTATTTGAATTCACTGTCTTGCTCCATCAGAGGTGCTATAACTGTGCCATCATAGTCCATCTCTTCTTTTACAAAGGGAAAGTAATGTGCTAAATTTCCTTTTCTAATGGCCAGGGAGTATTGCTTGGACTATCCAATACTGCTGGGGTGCTGGCAGGTGTCTTAGGAACGGGAGCAACTGGCTATATCTTGCAACATGGTTTGATCTCATCCCTTGCATTTTCTTTTACAGCTGAGACTGTGATAGGCTAAATACGATTTTATCTCAAATCACCAAGTTGTGGCCAAGTAGGCTGGGCTGGGTTTTTTGTGGTTTATTGAGAGTATTGAAAGCTGGACTGATGTAGTTGGTATGAAGACCCTGATTAATAGAAAACAAATCAGACCATTTTAACTTGAAAGATCTAATCTCTGCTCCAATCCTAGTGGTTTAATGCTTTGACTAACTTCAAGGGCCAACCTTTTACACTGAGGTCCATTGAGATGCTCTTTAGATGCTAGCTAACCTCGTAGACCTATTGGTATTTAGACTGAAGACGTCCAACTCCTGGTCTCTGCAAATGTTTGTTTTCTACCCATTAACCGACCATGGCCCTGGTGGCCTGGGAGCATCCTTGTTATGCTCCTTTATGGACTGTCAGGAGGTGATTACTCTGTTTCTTTGCTGATGATCCAGTATGTTTCTCATCTACTGTTGTTGATAATTCTCAGGTTCTTGGGATGACGTCTTCAAGGTCTCAGTTGGGTTGTATTTGGTTGGAACCGTGATCTGGAACCTCTTCTCAACCGGTGAGAAAATCTTGGATTAAGTCTCTCAGATGAATTGAACATTCAGCAGTGCTCACTCGGCTTCGCACACCTGAGAGTGCAACCAAGAGAATGCAAAGAAGAAGACAAGGAAGAGGCTAGCAATCTGATCCATTCAATTCTTGAGCTCGAAGGATTGGTGCAATTTTTTCTGCATCACCAAGAAGCAAGAAGCCTATGAAAACGGTGGAGCTTCCATCTCAATGTAGCAAAGATATATACAAAAGTAGCCTCCACATGACCTGTATATGTTATATATTCAATACCCGACACATCATCTTGTGATCATGCAGTGAATATACATTCTTTTTAATGAAAATAAAAAATATTTGCTGAAAAGTATAAAAAAACAAGAAAATAACATTATGCTTTATTGATAACAAACATATAAAAATCCATATCTATACGAATATTGCTATTTGATATGGAGTATGGACATATATTAGAAAGACATCACTCTTCCAAATGACACGTGTATAAAACAAGAACAAATTAAATGACTAAAACACCCTTCCAACACTGCCACATGGACAACTATACCCTCATAGAGTCCAAATACCAAACCAATACACAGTCGAAAATGCCGAAACCGTCGTCCCTACGCTGACGTGGCGGCCTCAGGAGGCTCAAGCCCACGTGGATGCAAGTACACGCGCAGTCCATTCTTCATGAAGAGAGTCAAAGACATCTTCTGCTCCACCCGGTGGCCGGGAACAGGAGTCAGCCGGTAGCGTAACAGTACGGCGGATGCCACCGACTTCATTTGCAGGTAAGCCAAGTCCTTCCCCAAACAGGTTCTCGGTCCAGCGTTGAACGCCACAAACTTGTAACCATCCTTGGGCGGTTCGAACCGGTCGCCGCCGGTTGAGAGCCACCGCTCCGGCTTAAACTCCAAGCAGTCCTCACCCCATATCGTTTTCATCCTCCCAACAGAATATATAGAGTACGTCACAGTCGTACCTGCCGGCACGTAGGTTCCGTCAGGTAAAATATCGTCCGATACTACGTACTTGAAGTCCTCCGGTACGGATGGGTATAAACGCAGCGTTTCGGCTAATGCCGCTTTCAGGTAGATCAACCGATCAGCTTCGTCGAAGACCAGAGGCTCTTCGAGCCACTTGGTTTGGTCGTCGCCGCGTGTTTCTCTGAGAACTGTCGATAATTCGGTGGTGATCTTTTCTTCGACTCGTGGGTTGTTCATGATGAGCCAGAAGAACCAGCTCAGCGCGACTGATGAGGTGTCGCGGCCGGCGAGGACGAAGTTGAGAGCTATGCGTTGGAGGACGGAAGTTGGGAAGACGTTGCCATCGACATCTCTCTTCTTCATGAAGCGAGATAGGAGGTCATCTGATGGCCTTTCTTTGCGGGCGGCGACGGCGTCGTCCATGTAGTTTTCAACGACTCTAAGGCTCTGTTTGAGCCTCCTCTCCGCTCCAATTCTCAGAAACTTCTTCAGTCTCCATAGAAATCCGGGGTAAAGCAAGCGTTGCAGAGTGGACTCAGTGGCGGAGTCAAATGCCATGGAGAACGGATTTTCTGGAAAATCGGGGGAGAGCGTTTCTGGATCTTTTCCGAAGGTGAGTCCGCATATATTATCGAACGTCAAACGGAGGAGCAAGTCCTGCATGTCCACCGACGACTTCTCGGAGGCGGCCTTCTCTAAAATGCGCCATAAGCGCATCTTAATGGTCCGGTTCACCCATCTAGACATGGCTTGGCGAAGCGTCCGGGTGGTGAACTCCAGAGCAGCAGTTTTTCGTTGAATCAGCCACGTGTCTCCATCACTGTTGAAAATCCCTTGCCCTAGCAGATCATGAAAAGCCGTTTGCCATGTTGGTCCTTTGGGGTAGTTATCAAACCGAGTCCTGAGAATATGCTCGATGTTCTTGGGGTGACAAGTGACGGTATAAAACCCCTGTTTGTAAGCCAAGAAAGGAAGAGCAAGGGTGCATGTTTGGTACGTGGCAGCCCCACCAGTTTCTCTCAGGTTTCCAGAGATCCAGTCGTGGATTCTCCTCCGGTTCATGAACAGCGCCGGAAGGCTACCCACCACCGGCCACATCTTTGGGCCGGTCAGCTTCCGAGCCAGGAGATAGAACCAGAAGACATATGCCGACGCTGCAGCCACAACAAAGAATACGATCGACGGAGTTTCCATGTGGGATCGATAGTCAGTGAATGGAGTAGACTGTTGTGCCTACACCGAACAATGAAGATAGAGATGGGTTGGCATATGGACACCGGTCTCTGCATATATATTACGATATTCTGAGAAAAATTTAGGAGTAGTAGTTGGGACTTTTTGCCTCAGATGGTCGCTGTTTGGTTGACGAGAATGTGCTGGAGTTTGCACACGAAAACCATGCCAAATCAAGTTCATACCCTAATCAATGAATTAGGTGTGAAATACGTACTCTCTAGTATTAACTGAAACGTGTCGTGCCCTTGATCTAAGAAATTGAAAATAATTCTAAGGTTATGACCTATACCTCTCCACTCTATATCATAATATTTAAATAATTATTCATAGTTTTACATAAAATATATTAATTTGTAAAGAGAAAAGTCCTTGATCTGCACTTAGCCACCAGTTGATTGCTTGCGCATGGGTAGACCAAGCTACCTACTCCATCTAGAGCAGGCATGCAATTTCTCCTTTTCTTTTCTTGTTACTATTGTTATTGACCCATCTGTCTTAGTTCGTGTGAGAGGGTGGTGGTTAGAAATGGTTTACCCGTAATGAGAAATTGGCCTTGTCCCTAAACCTGGAAAAGAAAATTATTTCTCAAGGACAAGATGAAGAAGCCTCTTTGACCTTCTTGAGTGTGGGTTAGTAGCTCTAATCCCATGCAGGTAACTTTGGGGTAAAGAAATGAAGGGTTTGAGTGAGAATATATAAAAGAATATTCATCCTAATCAAACTTTTTATTTTTTATTTTTTATTTCTTATTTTATATTTTTTCAATTTTTGACACTGGCTTCATGGGTCACGTTTCCAATTGTGTCTGGTTAAAGAAATTTGTTGGGAGACTTGAATATGAAAACATTTTTATTTTTTATTAAATTATTATGTTTTTATGTATAATAAATAAAGATTCCTTTGGTAAGATCCCCCAATTCTTCCAAACTGCTGAAAGATTCAAATTATTATGTTTTTATGTATAATAAATAAAGATTCCTTTGGTAAGATCCCCCAATTCTTCCAAACTGGTGAAAGATTCCTATGGTAAGAAACCTCAATTCTTCATTGTTCCTCTGTAAGAAATCTATTGCCAGGATGAGAGGGAAAGATAAGAAAATGGACAACCCTAGGTTCCTACCCTAGTATTTGGTTGTCGGAAATTTTGACGTGAAAGATGAAAGGCAAAAAAGAAGATAAGAAAAAAAAAAGTTAATAAATTATTTATTTATCTTTAAATTTTATTTCTTTTATATAAATGTTACATAATTTAAAGATGCATAAAATATTATTATATTTGATTTTATTTATATGATAAAGCAGGTATGAGAATTTTTTTTTCTTCATTATTTCTTTTTTAATATTTTCCAAAAACTAAAATATTGTACAAAAAAAATGCTAAAAAGATAAAAATTTAGAATAGAAAACATTGGAAATGAAAAAAACAAAAACATGGTTGTTGAAACTTGAAAATATAAAAAAAGATTGGGTAGAAAGAGAAATTTAGGTTAAAACCTAAAAATCGAAATGGCTTAGGTTAGAAATCTAGCCAAACCTTGTGCATTATGAAAGAAAAGGCTAAGTTACAACCCACGTGTCTTAAAAAATGTGGGGTTAATTGTAAGATAAATTAAAAAAATAATTTGGAAAATATGATAATGAGGAAAAAATTTATGAAATTACAATAAACCAAAATTGTTTCTTCAAGGGAAGTCTAATTTGAATTTAGAGAAATTTTTTTGTCTTTCTAAGAAACAATTCTGAAAAGACATCTTCAAAGCAAAAAGAGATTTTTTTTTTCTTTTAAAAAAAGCTTCAAAAATAAAAATCGTCCCTCAAGAAACTATTTCAACTTTTGTAATAATATTTTTAATTAACTATATATATTTATAATAATAAAACTATTTAAAATATATGTATTATAAAA
This sequence comes from Vitis labrusca, assembly GCA_011039315.1. Lineage (NCBI taxonomy): Eukaryota > Viridiplantae > Streptophyta > Magnoliopsida > Vitales > Vitaceae > Vitis > Vitis labrusca. The sequence goes on along the minus strand of JAAKHE010001106.1, from coordinate 50,917 downwards.
TTAATTAATTCTATGTAACAAATTTAATGTAAAAATAATTATTAGTTATTATGGTCATATTATTTATAAATGTAATATTATCAATTAATTATTATATATTGTTTTGAATTTAATTAAAGGTTAATTTAATTTCATTCAATAAAAAGATTAATGATTTGGTTAGTGAATTGATTGATTAATAAATTTAAAAAGTTGATTAGTTTGTTGTAGAACTCACTCCTAGAGATACAAATATAAATTATTGAGGACTTCACTTACTTGGTTATTGGAGGAATTCTTTAGATTGGCACTGGATTCTGACAAGGAGTCATTGTGATATTATCATACAACTTATGTATTGCAATTCATTGTTTTTTTTATTTTTCCATTTTTTCTGGTAGCTAATCTAATAGTAAAGTCTATTTGATGTTTTGATGTTTTTGATTTACCCGATTATATAGAGAGATATGTCGAACATCTCAAATCAACATACATGATATATTAGACCCAATCATAATACTTATGGTTATAGGGCATGAGATAGACACATGATATTTTCAATACCATATAATAGATAATTACCGCCACCCCCATTATGTATATGGGTATATACAATACCAACACATCACATGTAAATATCTATACAAACAATATATATTACAAATTTTTTTTTTGAAAACAGTTATCAAATATGACCCTAATGTTTAAAAAAAAGTAGTTGATAAAAAATTTTACCTATATTATGTCTTAAAGACACAATTTTATTATTTTACATTAAAATCATGTCCTAGAGACTTGATTTTATTATTTTACATTGAAATCGTGACTTGAACACATGGATTTTCTATTTTTAAACTAAAATTATGTTTTTGAAACACAATTTTTTTATTATAAAATGCACCACGATCAAGGGATAGTAATTTCCAAATGCACTACACTAAAGTTGTATTTTTTAAACATAATTTTAATGTCATGGGACACGTTTCCAATTGTGTCTGGTTAAAGAAATTTGTTGGGAGATTTGAATATGAAAACAATTTTATTTATTTATTTATGATAAAATTATTATGTTTTTATGTATAACAAATAAAGATTCCTTTGGTAAGATCCCCCAATTCTTCCAAACTGGTGAAAGATTCCTATGGTAAGATACCTCAATTCTTCATTGTTCCTCTCAAAGAAATCTATTGCCACGATGAGGAAAGATAAGAAAAAGGACAACCCTAAACTTATATTTGGTTGTTGGAAATTTTGATGTGGAAGATGAAAGGAGGTGAAAAAAAAGATAAGAAAAAAAAAGTTAATAACTTATTTATGTATTTTTAAATTTGATTTCTTTTATATAAATGTTACATAATTTAAAGATGCATAAAATTCTATTATATTTGATTTTATTTTTATGACAAATCATGCATGAGAAATTTTTTTTTTAATATTTTCCAAAAACTAAAATATTATAATAAAAAAATGCTAAAAAGATAAAAATTTAGAACAGGAAATATTGGAAATGACAAAAACAAAAACATGGTTGTTGAAACTTGAAAGTAGGGTAGAAAAAGAAATTTAGGTTAAAACCTAAAAATCATGTGAAAGAAATGGGTTAGGTTAGAAATCTAGCTCAAACCTTGTGTATTATGTAAGAAATGGCTAAGTTACAACCCACGTGTCTTAAAAAATGTAGGGTTAATTGTAGGATAGATTAAAAAAATAATTTGTAAAATATGATAAAGACAAAAAAATTTATGAAATTAAGATAAACCAAAATTGATTCTTCAAGAGAAGTCTAATTTGAACCGAGAGAATTTTTTTGATCTTTCCAAAAAAGGATTTTGAAAAGAAATCTTCAAAGCAAAAAGAGATGATTTTTTTTTTTTTTAAATAGATGATTTCTTTTTAAAAAAACTTCAAAAATAAAAATCATCCTTCAAAGAAACTATTAGGGAGAATTATCCTATAAGGTGGGTGGAATAATTATTGAAAAGGTTGTCTCTTCCTATGATTATTAGGGAGGACAATAATAAACTTAAATACCAAAACTATCCTTCAACTAAAACTTCTAAAATTCAAAGCATTTAAAGCACTTCACTTGATTTTTCAAGACATTTATGGTGCGTGGGGCTCACATTTATTGTAATTATTGACATTTAAATTTTAAATCAAAAATTTTAATTTAACCCTTATAATTATTATATATAATGATAGTATAATTTGTTATTTAAATTTACTATTTAAAATAAAAATACTTCTAAAACATATTTTCAAAATATCATTTATTGTTTTTTTTTAAAAAAATTTTTATTCTAATTTTTAATTATATTAAGAAAAAAATAAGTTTTATAATTATATAATAAAAATGATGATTTTTTCATATATATATTAATTTTAAATCGATAAATTATGTTTTTGTATTAAATTCAAGGAAGATAAAATATTTAATTTTCCATTCAGATTATCTAAAAAGAATAAGAAAATGATGTAGAATGTTTAATCATTTTTTATTTTTTATAATAAAATATTTTTTTTTCTCAATGCATAGAGTGGATGATATTAATACATTTGATATGTTGAAAATTAATAAGGTATAAAAAGTGATCTTCAAAATTATTACTTTTATTATAAAATATAGGTACAATAAAAATATGTTATAATTATAATATAAATATACTTACGTTGTAATACATTACAATATAAATATTTAAATTTTATTTTATTTTATATAAAGGTTACATAATTTAAAGATGCATAAGATATTATTATATTTGATTTTATTTTTATGATAAAGCACGTATGAGAAAAAAAAATTTCTTCATATTTTTTTAATATTTTTCAAAAACTAAAATATTGTACGGAAAAAGCCAAAAAGATAAAAATTTAGAACAACAAATATTGGAAATGACAAAAACAAAAACATGGTTGTTGGAACTTGAAAGTATCAAAAAGGATTGGGTAGAAAGAAAATTTAGGTTAAAACCTAAAAATCACGTGAAAGAAATGGTTTAGGTTAGAAATCTAGCTCAAACCTTGTGCATTATGTAAGAAAAGGCTAAGTTACAACCCACGTGTCTTAAAAAATGTGAGGTTAATTATAAGATAGATTAAAAAAATAATTTGTAAAATATGATAAAGACGAAATTTTTTTATGAAATTACAATTAACCAAAATTATTTCTTCAAGTGAAGTCTAATTTGAATCGAGAGAATTTTTTTGGTCTTTTGAAGAGACGATTCTGAAAAGAAATCTTCAAAGCGATTTTTTTTTTAAAGAAAGTGTGGACCCCGTATTTTTGCACGTGCGTTTCCACTTGATGGCAAACTCGCTTTTTATTTGAAAAAGATTTATTTTTTAGAAAATGACTTAGAGTTGCCACTTATTTTTGTTTTATTTTTAAAGGGAAAACAAAATAAAAAAGAAAACCCTAAGTGTGACTCTTTATTTGGAAAAGATGGTATGTGAAAAACCAAATTTGGGTTCGGGGGTCAGGTTACTTATTGGAAAGGTACGATAAAGACCGTAGCACCACTCTAAGAGTATGGCACGGGGAAAACATGGAAGAAATGCTAATTTGAACTAAAATGTGCAACGTATCAAAGTGTAGAAGGACTGTCCGATTGTAACTTGAACTCGTACTGATATCTGTGCACTCTCAATTGGAGACCAAAAGATGAAGTACTAGACCTAAACAGTAACCAAATAGGCTCTGAAGGCCCTCAGATGCACCCACATGTAGGGAGGGAAATCCTAGTCGAAGGATCTAAGGCTCAACCTACAAGGTCAATGTGGCTCTAAAAGGAGATGGGTGGATTTTAAAAGATCCCTAGCAGAAGCGATCATACCCTTCGACGGTACGCAACCCTCTGCATGCCTCCGAAGAGACGAAGCGCTTCCATGCAAGGTGGTCATTATCTCCACACATGCACTACCTCGACATCCTAGGGGGTTTCCTACAGCAAAAATTCTCGTAACTCTCAACACTCAAGTAGTTAACTAGAGTGCGCAGTGAGTAGTGTGGGTGCATCCGAAAACCCTATGAAACTAAAGCAAAAGAAAAAACATACTGGTTGCACAAATATCCATGAAACCTAGCTTTGGGCTATACAGGTGTTCAAAGGTCGGACTCCTCCAGAATGCTCCCAAGCATCGATATAACTCGTCGTTAGACCCTACTCCTAACATCTAGCTCGGTCAGAGAAATAAGCACACATAAGGCCCCACACTTACAAAAGTAAGAGCCGAAATGAAGGAAATGACTGAAACTAGAGGATTAGAGGTAAGTGGATAGATGTGCGACTCACACAGACAAGCAACATGCAATCAAATAGAATAAGAACAGTCATGCAACAAGCAGTCGAGCGGAACACATATATATCACCTATGTCCACACACAAACCATGACAATCAAGATGAATAGACACAAAGACAACATGCTCAAAGATGATCAAGATAATATACAAGCTAAAGAATCAACACATTAAGTCAAAAGATATACAACAATGAGTCTATATATGTGAGGTGAGCAGAACAATCATGACAAGATCGAAGTCACTATGCTAAGACAGACAAGATAATCAATCAACATAATCAACATGTCAATGTCCCAAAATGAATATGATAACCAAGCATGCATCAAGAATAATGATATCAAGAGCTCTCAATATGCAATCAATAGTCAAACAAACAAAAACACAAAGAGAGGTGAGTACCCACTAATCGACCAATCAAACGCCACATTTGCCTCATCTTAAGTTCGATCTTGATCCTCTTGAGACTCCCTAGTGGAGTCTCCATTTTATGGATCCCGCATTTCTGCACATGCACTTCCACTCGATGGCGAACTCGCTTTTTATTTGAAAAAGATTTAGTTTTTAGAAAATGACTTAGAGTCGCCACTTATTTTTGTTTTATTTTTAAAAGGAAAACAAAATAAGAAAGAAAACCCTAAGTGTGACTCCTTATTTGGAAAAGATGGTCTGTGAAAAACCAAATCTGGGCTCGGGGGTTAGGTTACTTATTGGGAAGGTACGGTAAAGACCGTAGCACCTCTCTAAGCCCCTAAAATGGGTCTCTACTAAATAAAATGAAACAAGTGTGGCAATTGATTGATTAAACATCGATACCAAAAGAACATCAATCTAAAAATAATCGAACGAACAAGAGAGGCAAAGAGTATACCTGAGTAATAAGTTGATTGTTTAATGAAAAATAAAGGTTAGTAAACGAACACAGAATAATCGCATGTGTCACAAAGCAAATCAATCAAGCATGACAATCAATTAGTCAATGAAAAAAACATCACTGATGTTGGGCCTCCACCAAAGCCCAATTTATTTTTGTCTCAATCAATTCCTTAAATTCCATCATTTGAAATTATAGAATTAAATTCATGCTTATTTTAAAACATTTTAAAAAATCAAGGAAAATGCGAAATGATGCTTGCCGAAATGAAAATGACAGCAAATTTTTTTGGAAAATGGATTTGTGGGACCTAAAAAAAAAAATCTAAGGATGAAAAATTGAAGAGATGAAATTATTTGAAAAACTAGAATTTGGAAAAATTATTTGCAAACTGGGGTTTGGAAAATTATTTTCAAAATCAAAGA
>JAAKHE010001106.1:30342-43250 GCA_011039315.1 Vitis labrusca | reverse complement strand
GGGGTTTCGGTGGAGGGTTTACAAAGGTTTTGGATTGTCATTGGTGAAATGAATGATGAAAGGTAGAGAGAGAAGTGGGTTTACAGGGTATTGAAAGATATAGATATGGGTATGGTGGGTATGTAGTGAATATGGAAGGAATAAGTTGAAGGTGGTGGTCAAATGGAAAGTGAGTAATGGTGTGGATATAGAAGATGACTTAATAGTAAACTGGAATGGGGTTGGCCACACCCATGCATGATGATCACATGCATGTGGGTTCATGACTTATGATGTTGCAGAAAACAAAGGATGAGGTTTTGGTGGTATTAGGTAGCAAGGTGCATCTTTTATTTGACTTCTCATTCCCAAATCCTGTGTTTCCATGAAATATGAATCATTTTTTCTAGTCTCTTCAGAACTCAACTAACATGATGAACTTGCTTCATGGATTTTTGGACCCGTGGAGGCAAAATCTGTAGAACTGTTATCCTTAATTGAACTATTAAATACTGAAATAGGTTCCATGGCAATCTTTCCAAATTTCTGAACTTTTTTTTCTAGTGCTTCCTGAACAAACTAGAGTGTAAGGATGGAGTCGACCAGTGGGTTTACATCTATCAAAGGCTGGTCAGTTTCACATTTTTCCTTTTTAATCTCCCAAGGCAAGTCAACAGTTAAATCATCTTGTAAAGGATCTTCAACTTCTCCTACAGTTTCTTTACTGTAATCCGTTTGAAGTTCTTGACCAAAAAGTCAACATCTCAATTGCACAAGACCCATTATTATTGATCTTAGTGTCCTTAACAAGTGAAATTCCATCAGAAGCCCAACTGACACTTGTGACAGGATCGTTTTTGTCTTCAAGTCTCTTTCATCTTCAAGCATAACAACTTCTGAAGTAAAACCATATGAAGCATCCCATAGATATGCAATGACTCCAAGAGCAATAGCTAGAACGTTGCTGCTACCCTAGTCCAATAAATTCAAGTGATAATCATCCACCAAGTCAGGAACATCCAATACTCTCTTAGATGGTGATACACAGACCAAGGCATTCCACAAATAGATACACAGGAGCAGGGAAATACGGGGAATGAAATTGCTAAAAACAGAGTAAGAACGAGAGATCCGAGGAGTTATTAGGTAAAACCCCGTTTCATGAGTGATAAACGGGCTGAAAACTTAGGGGGAAGGGGCAAACTGATGACAACAATATGACTATCTAACACCCAATCCCAAACCCAAAGAGGAATCCAACTATTTACAAGAGAAAATCAAGAATATGAGAGGGAACCAAAATAGGGCATTATATGCAAACAAATCAGATTCAACCAAAATAACCAAGAAACTTTTGATATCCAATCTGAACAACAAAATAATGCTCATAGGTCAGCAGAGAATGAAATAAAACATTAAAAAATGGAAACGTGCCAAGTTCAAAGTGGTCTTACCTGGAAGTCCACAACACAACCTTCTTCTGTTTCTCCTCTTTCAGCTCATCTGTAAGTCCATTTTTTTTTTCTCAACCGGTTTCCCCTCAAGCTCCCTTCACTCATCTCCTTTAATCTTACTTCACCATTTTCACTCACACAAGAAATGATTTCTTCCGCTTTCCCAAAATCTCAACTCACTCTTCTTCAATTTGTTTCCTTAAGCTTTCTCTCAGTTGATCCCTTCCAACTTCTTTTCTTCATAGGTTTTTTTTTTCTCTCCAACTATATCTTTTTTTCAAGCAACCATCATGCACCCCAAGCAACTACCCCTTTAAGCAACTAAAACACTCTTATCTCTGTAACAACCTGCTCTCTCTCAAATTTTCAAAAATAGTTTCTGAATATTCCCATAACACGTGTCTTTCTCTCTTTGCACCTTTAGCCCACTATTGCGATTCCCCAATGGCCTCTCCAAAGGTGACACATGGACCTCTAAGATTCCATCACGTGACAAAATAAACACCTGTAAAAACAAATCCTGAAACAGGGGTCTACAAATATGCCCCTCTTCAGTAGAGCTCACGAGTGTAAGGAATATAAATACTAGACTGAAAAGAAAGTGTGAATAGTGAGTGAAATGAAGTGAACTCTATCGAAGAACAAAAGAGACCCCCAAAGGGACACTAGTAAAACACAAACTTGCTCAAACCAACAAGAAGAACGAAAAGGCTCTAATCTTAAGAGAAAAATAACTCTCTCAAAACGCCTCTAAAGGTGCACCAAGGACCTAGACTCCCCCTAAAGCGTCTCCAAAAGTGACTCAAAAAACAATATCAAAGTCGAGTAATGGTCGAACTACCTTGAAGTATAGGAAAGAATGTGTCCAAAGGAGACCGCCCTATGTGAACCGCATGAGAACGCTAAGCGTGGGGTGCCCAACAATATGACCAAAATATGTGCTGTGAACTTAAATGACTATGTCATGTGCAATGGATGGGGAGATATAGAAGAACATGGTGAAGAAATGATGAGCACGAAGTAACGAGGTGAGAAAAATGAAGACGGATGTAAAACCATGAAGGTAAGACGCACAATGCCAGTGAATAGGAATGCTAGGAGCTATGATTTTGAATGATAAGGCTGATGAGAAATGACTCTAAACGCTAAAAGGTTTGAAAGATGGTGACTCAAAATTCCAAAATGAGTATGCACAACGACTTTGAACGCCAAAACTAAAGAAATATGTTGACATTGAATGCCAAGCTGAACATGGCTCTGAATGCTAAAATGAAGACACGACTCTGAATGCTAAATTGAAGATGATGAAGGCTCTGAATGTCAATAAAGAAGAAATATGGTGACTCTAAATGCCTGAATGAGTATGCATAACGGCTCTGAATGCCCAAAACTAAAGAAAGATGGTGACATTGAATGCTAAGCTGAACAATGGCTCAAAATGCCAAAATGAAGACATGGTGGTACTGAAGACCAAGCTGAACGATGACTTTAAATGCCAAAATGAAGACACGACTCTGAACGACAAACTAAAAAATGACATGATGGCTTTGAATATCGAGCTAGAAACAAACAACTTTGAACGCCAAACTAAAGATGCGGCTCTGAACGCCAAACTGAAGATGCGGCTCTGAACGCCAAACTGAAGACGTGACTCTGAATGCCAAACGGAAAAAAAAACATGATGACTCTGAATGCCAAACTAGAAACAAACAATGACTTTGAACACCAAACTGAAGATGCGACTCTGAACGAAAAACTGAAGGAGATATGATGGCTTTGAATGTCGACTTAGAAACAAACAATGACTCTGAAAGCCAAACTGAAAATACAGCTCTAAACGCCGAGCTAGAAACAAATAATGACTTTGAATGCCAAACTAAATATGCGGCTTTGAATGTCAAATTGAATACGCTCTCTGAACGCTAAACGAAAGAAAGACATGATGGCTTTGAATGCCGAACTAGAAACAAAGAGCGACTTTGAATGCCAAACTGAATATGCAACTCTGAACGCCAAACTGAAGGAGATATGGTGGCTTTGAATGCCAATCTAAAAACAAACAACGACTCTAAAAGCCAAACTGAAACGGCTTTGAACGCTGAACTAGAAACAAACAATAGTTCTGAACGCCAAACGAAAGAAAAACATGGTGACTTTGAATGCCGAACTAGAAACAAACAACGACTCTAAACACCAAACTGAAGATGCGGCTCTGAAAACTGGTGGGACAAACTGAGGGCAACAATATGACTATCAAATACCCAACCCCAAACCCAAAGAGGAATCCAACTATTTACAGGAGAAAATCAAGAATATGAGAGGAAACCAAAACATGGCATTATATGTAAGCAAATCAGATTCAACCAAAATAACCAAGAAACTTTTGATATCCAAACTGAACAACAAAATAATGCTCATAGGTTAGCAGAGAATGAAATAGAACATTAAGAAATGGAAACGTGCCAAGCTCAAAGTGTCCTAACCTAGAAATCCACAATATGAGTGATAAATAGGCTGAAAACTGGTGGGACAAACTAAGGGCAACAATATGACTATCAAATACCCAACCCCAAACCCAAAGAGGAATCCAACTATTTACAGGGGAAAATCAAGAATATGAGAGGAAACCAAAACAGGGCATTATATGCAAACAAATCAGATTCAACCAAAATAACCAAGAAACTTTTGATATCCAAACTGAACAACAAAATAATGCTCATAGGTCAGCAGAGAATGAAATAGAACATTAAGAAATGGAAACGTGCCAAGCTCAAAGTGTCATAACCTGGAAGTCCACAGTACAACCTTCTTCCGCTTATCCTCTTTCAGTTCCTCTATAAGACCATTTTTTTTTTCTCAGTCAGTTTTCCCTCAAGCTCTCTTCACTATGCTTCTTTAACCTCAGCTCACCATTTTCACTCACACAAGAAATGATTCCTTTCATCTCCTCAAAATCTCAGTTCACCATTCTTCTCTTTGTTTCCCTAAGCTTTCTCTTAGTTGATCCTTTCTAGCTTCTTTTCTTCCTAGTCTTTTTTTTTTTCTCCCCGGTTATCTCTTTTTGTGCATGCAACCACCACGCACCCCAAGCAACTACCCCTTCAAGCAACCAAAAACGCTATCCTCTCTGTAACAGCCTACTATCTCTCAAATCTTCAAAAACCGTTTCTGAATATTCCCATAACACGTGTCGTTCTCTCATTGCACCTTCAACCTACTACTGTGATTCCCTAATGGCCTCTCCAAAGGTGACACGTGGACCTCTAAGATTCCACCATGTGGCAAAATAAACACCTACAAAAACAAACCCTAAAATGGGGGTCTACAAAAAGCTTCAAAAATAAAAATTGTCTGTCAAAAAAACTATTTCAACTTTTGTAATAATATTTTTAATTAACTATATATATTTATAATAATAAAACTATTTAAAATATATGTATTATAAATTTAATTAATTCTATGTAACAAATTTAATGCAAAAATAATTATTAATTATTAATTATTATGGTCATATTATTTATAAATAATAATATTATCAATTAATTATTATATATTGTTTTGAATTTAATTAAAGGTTAATTTAATTTCGTTCAATAAGAAGATTAATGATTTGGTTAGTGAATTGATTGATTAATAAATAAAAAAAGTTGATTACTTTGTTGTAGAAGTCACTCCTAGAGATACAAATATAAATTATTAAGGACTTCACTTACTTGGTTATTGGATAGATTCTTTAGATTAACACTGGATTCTGACAAGGAGTCATTGTGATATTATCATACGACTTATATATTACAATTCATTGTTTTTTTTTTTTAGTCAGGAGTCTAATAGTAAAGTCTATTTGATGTTTTTGCCTTGTTCGTCTATATAGAAAGATATGTCGAGCATCTCAAATCAACGTACATGATATATTAGGCCCAATTGTAATGCTATAGTTATAGCGCATGAGACAGACACATGATATTTTCAATACCATATAATAGATAATTACCACCATCCCCATTACGGATATGGGGCACATGATATTTTCAATACCATATAAAAGATAATTACCACCATCCCCTTTACGGATATGGGGTATATACAATACCAACACATCATATGTAAACATCTATATATATTATATATATTATATTTTTTTTTAAAACATTTATCAAATATGACCCTAATACCTAAAAAAAAGTAGTTGACAAGAAATTCTATCTATACGTGTCTTAAAGACACAATTTTATTATTTTATACTAAAATCATGTCCTAGAGACATGATTTTATTATTTTACATTGAAATCGTGCCTTGAAGACATGAATTTTCTATTTTTAAACTAAAATTATGTTTTTGAAACACAATTTTAATAAAATGCACCACGGTCAGGGGATAATAGTTTCAAAATGCACTACACTAAAGTCGTGTTTTTAAACATAATTTTAATAAAGTACACTAAAATTGTGCCTTCAAAATACAATTTAAGTATTTTACATTGTTTTACAATAGAGTTGTGGCTCGAAGACATGATTTCAATATTTGAAACTCAATATTTGAAACTAAAATTATGTTTACAAAACAAATTTTAATAAAATGCACTGCTTCACCTTAAGGTCGTATGTTTGGGACATGATTTTAACAAAACGAACTAAAATAGTGTTTTCAAAACATGATATCTATGTGATACTTCATTAATACTAAGTGACATAGATTTGGAAATATTTTTGAAAATATTGTATTTTGAAAAATACTTTTTAAAAGTAAAAGCTTTTCACCTCCTCAAATTTTTAGAGTTTTGAAAATCATTTTAAAAAATACAATACAAATGATTTCATTTTGTATAAATATTCTTATTTCTATGCAAGAGTTGTTATATTTTGTATAGAAGTTTCTATTTTGAAAATAAAAAATCCGCCCACATACATCAAACCTACTTGATTTGGCATCAATTTAGTTAGGTTCATTAGACTTGGATCAAAATTATTCATATATTTATTTTAAAATGATAATCAAATATTAAATGATTATATGCAAGTTATATAAAATAATTCAAAATTATGATCATTTGTATCAAATATAAAGAAATAATAATTTATAAAAATAAAATAAAAAACTTGTTGAAAAAGGGTGAGATAGAAGCCCACTAAGGTGCCTAGTTGATAAGGATTAATGCTGAGATATATTGTAGTAGCATACAATCCCGAGTTCCATTGTTGCCATTGGTTGAATGTGTTGGATTACCTCGATGTTGGCCTGGATTACACGGTATTTGGTTATGAAGCGAACCCAAGGTTTGAAATATTTTTTATATTATATAAAATTATATCAAATATAAAAATTAATTAAAAAAGATATGATATGGATGCATTTCTATTTTTATTATTTTTAAAATAAAACATAAATATTTTTAATTTTCAAATATGTTTTTTATTTTATAAATATTACATATGTTTGGAAGTTGTAACATTAAAGTAGCTTACGAGCGCAGGGAACGTAACGGGCGGGGGTCCTGTATCGCCGACGGTGGCGCCGGAAACGGGATTTCCGGCGAAGGTACATCGATGATGATATTCGAATCTGCCGTGTTACTTGAGCACCTGTACGAAGCTGATGGAGTCATTGGAGCACTTCTTATCTCGATCTCTCCGACCGCACCGTCGATATTCGGAACTCCAACCGCTGTGATTCCAAAGATGAGGTACTAAGATTTATGGTTTCTTTTCAAATTGTTCAGAAATGAGAGATTTAGGGTTTGTCCTGGAACATATTCAATGGAGATCACTTTTGAAGTCATTCAACTTCCCAGGAAAAGTATATTCTATGGAGTTGCATTATGAATTTCTGACTCATCTCTAATCTTTTGTGGAGTTTTATTTTGTTACTATCATTATTTTGTGATGAAAGTTTGCCACAAAATTAAACAGAATATTGTGAAGTATTCTTCACTTGATTGCTTGACATTGATTACTATCATACTATGTTGTTGCCAATTTGGAAGGTGAATCTGAACGAGGTCATCCTTCAGTGATAATGTCTGACTTCTCTAAAATTGCATATTCATTTTTCATTCTATACTATTGATTCAGTCTTTGTGAAAGCCATTTGTATGAGGTTTTGATTAATGGTGTAAATTGGAGCGTTCTTCATGCATATGAGAAACTTATGTGGGATTTAATGGGCTGCAGACATTAGGAGTTCTTAGCTAATGGCCTGCACACACAGTGAACATATGTCACATCAATGGTTCAAAATACTTATCTTGTCCTAGTTTTCTTGAGCTAGATTTTTGTGATAGTCCAAATGTTGTTGTGCTAAAAAAATAGGCACAATTTGGAGACAGAGAAGTGGGTTTTTGTGAAATTTGTGAAGGATTGTGAGTGTGGGAGAGAAATATTGTTTGTGGAGGAATACTTGGTGTTTTTTAGGTGGTCAATAAAGATACAGGGGTAAGGATTGTGTGCTCTGGGTTGGGGCAGAAATGACATGGACTAAGGAGTTTTTTGGAACTCTTCAAGACTAGGAGCTTGAAGGGACTCTGTCCATGTTTGAGAAGCTCCATAAAGTTAAAATAGCTACACAGATAGAGGTTGAAGTCTGGAAGAAATGCTTAACTTGTCCATCCTTGGTTGTTTACTTAGTTGTGGCAAATTTTGGTGAGTAGGTGCCATCTACTGTGGGGTTTTTGTTACGGAAAAACAAGAATAGGCAATAAGAAACAAAACAGAATAAAAACATACAGATTTACGTGGAAAACCCAAGATGAGAAAAACCACGGGTAGAGGAGAAGAAAAATCCACTATGTCAAAAATTGGTACAAGAGGGAAGAGATGCAACCATATACGTGGGAGAGTAATAAATAAAGCACCATATATGTGGTAGCCCGATCCCCCACTACCACCACAAACCTCCCAAAAAATCTGATAACTTTTCTTCACCGCATATGTCGCACTGCAAGCTTTTCAGGTCTAACCAAGTAGAATTCGGGTCACCAAACTCTAATAGTTTCTTATATGGATGATGACAATAGACTGTTAATCACCTATTTTTGTATTGTAAAGTAGCTAGAAATCTTTGGGCTTTTGTCTTCCCCTTTTTGGGGTTCATTTAGTGGTTCCATACTCAGTGTTAGATTTGTTGGTTAAAGTCAGAGACAAGGACATTATGAAATTTTGGTGGATTGTGCCACTGGCCATTTTCTATTGGGAGCATTTTGAAATAGAGGAATTTGAAAATTTTTAATGACATTGAGCTTTCTAGTGTGAAGGTAAAAGGCATTATAGCATCACAAATCTTTTGTTAAGAGATTTGAAACCTTGGGATCTCAGTCCGTTTCTCAGTGATTTTAAATTTCTCTTGCATTATAAGTTGTTGTTTTATTTCCTTTGAGTGTATGCTTCATGTCTATGTGACTTTCATTGCTTTTCTTGAATTGATCATATAAGGAATTTGTGTTGCTAATAAGATGATCTAATGCAATTAAGTAAATAAGGAAGATGCTGCTCCTCTTTTTTTTTATAGAGATTTTGGCATCCAAATTCAAGAATATTCATATGTAGGGTAGTTTGTCACCAGGCCTCGGTATCTAGATTTGTAACAGGCAGTGTTGGATGTAGATCAGATGGTTAAATACAGGTAGATGAATACTTGAGCTCATTTGTCATTGCTGGCCTTCCTGGTCTGCATTTTAGAGTAAACTTTTGAGATCTTAGAGATTAGCTCCAAGCTTATATGGAATGCACTGCATCCAAACCCTGATATACTTCAGAAATTGGCTAAGCTGTTCAAGTAACTCCTTTTGTTTCTTTGGTTATGAGGCATCGGTTGAATCGCATATATTGATCTTAGAACATCAAACATGAACAAGTCAAAGATGATGTTCAAGGTTCTGTGTATTAATCAATGTTGTATTTTCATTAGATTCACACTGTTCTTGATTGAATGCACTTTTTTGCTTCGTTATGTGGTGCACTTGGTTGGATTCTTCTGGTATTGTTAAGAAGAAACATTTCCCTTAATATTTCATTGGACAACTCCATAAAACATTTAATGAGTTTATCAGGTGAAAATGTCATAAAACTAGTTTTTCATCCTTACACCCTCTTTTCCTTATATCCAAGGTCTACTCACTTCCCCAATCTACTGAGCTAAAATTTAAGCAATACTGACTATTGTTCTCAGCTTTACTCTTCATTATTTACCACCGAAAACACCTGTTCCCAACCCACCTGCCCCCAAGGTAGCCCCCTTCCCCCACACACAGATAGACATATATCCGTAAAAATTATCAACTATTTTTCCAAGGAGCTTTCCGAACTTAGTGCATGATACATTGCTGGAGGGCCAGGACCCTGTATCCTATTGGTCTTCTTGATTCCCATCTGTAAAGAAAAGGACAAGAATATGCTATGAACCTGGGCAGAAAAGTTTTGAAAAAGAAAATGAAGGTTTTGTTCAGGATCTGCTTACATCTATTTTCCATTTTTTTTATGTGCTCATAACTATTTGCTACTGATCTATCTGTTGAAAATCACAAGGACACAGCTCAGTGTGTAGCAAAAAAGTTAAACACAGCCGCTCAGTTCTTAGCTAAGAAACAGTAAAAAGGTGCACTTTTGGTCTATTTGGTGGCTGCTGTTGCCCTAGTTTTTGACCAAATGTAAGAGACTTCTTGTTATGTTCTTGAGACAGGTGGTAGTTCTTCACATGATTTTAGAACGCTCGCTGGATACTTGGTATTTATTTAGATGCTATAGTTCTCTAATGTTTAAAGAGATAATCCATTGTACGAATGATTTGCCCTTTGCCAAACACAACACTTTCTGACATTAAGTGGATTCCAAAAGTAGAAGGGTTTTTGCTTCGTTTCTTTGAATTGTTAATTGCAATTTCTTTTACAGTCAAATATTTTTAGACATTCTTGGGTGTCGTGTGAAAATTAAACTGTTCCAGTTTTTTTTCATAGCATTTGAAAGCATGGATTCATCCTTCAGAGATGGAAATCGATGAGGATGTCCACATACTGTTCTCAACAGATTCTGCATTAGCTAGTTTATGCTGCATGAACTTTGCTCACTTAAACTTGACTAACGTATGAAGTTGGTTGGTTCTGCTGCAGGAGATCAAAACATTAAGACCCGGTCCATGGCATCACTGGAAGCTGGAATTCACTTCTCACAGCAAAAGTAGTGCTGAACCCTGCTTCTAATTTCCTTCCTGACACCAAATTTCAGTCTTGTGTGGTATTCTTACCTACTATTTGAACACGAAACGCTATTTCATTTGAGACTCCTCGCCAATTATCCTACAGCTAATATACATACAAAATAATTCCCTCCTGTAGATCTTTAATGAACAGTTTGAATTGTATTTAGGTCCAGAACCAAGGAGATTTTGATGATTCAAGCAGCTCTACATGGGATGGTTAGTCCTCTGTTCATATGTGGTACACATATTGATCCCTGAGGTAGAGTATACTCCAACTATATTGTCCAGATAAGTGGTTGGGCTAGAATGGTGCCACGTGTTGAATTTGTAGCCATGCCTGCCGAGGATGAGCCCTCATCTTCATTTTATTGTTCCTCCTTGTAAAATAAACATACCAATAGAAAGGATAAGCCACTTGTGGAGAACTCGTGTTATAAACACTCTTGTAATTCCCTCATCTCAGTCTCCAACCCATCCAACGGCTCACATTCATGCAATAGACCCAGTAAGGATATATTATCTTGGGCCGTATTGTTTTCTCCTTCAATTCCCACATTCCCAAGCTTCACACTAGGATAGAGAGAGATATAACATTGATAGCTAAGATGGCTTCTCTAACCATAGCTTTTGCTCCGGCAGCTGGGCGGGTGTTTGCAGCAACCGCAGAAAAGAGCTCTGGTGGAAGCGGGGAGAAGGGTATTCTTGACTGGATCCTTGGAGGGTTACAGAAAGAGGATCAGATGCTTGAGACAGACCCAATTCTGAAGAAGGTTGAGGAGAAAAATGGTGGCAGCAACGGCGGCCGGAAGAATTCTGTGGTGGTTCCACCAAAGAAGAAGGGTGGCTTTGGAGGCCTTTTTGCCAAGAAATGACTGATGCCCATCAATGTAATGATGCTCAGAATTGGTCTGTTCTACGTTGTTTTGATCTTTGATCATAATGATTTCTCAATTGTTAAGCTGTGTTACCTTATTTCATCATTTCTTCCATAACCATGGACTCTCAATTCATTTCTGATATCATATCATCAGGTTATCTGAACTCAGTTATCTTCTGTCTGCTGTTGTGTGGTTTTCTCTTTTGTTGTTTTGGGTTATTGATTGTCTGAAAGTTAAAATGTAACAATAGAACTACCTAGTAGAGGGAAGGGGAAAAAAACGTAGAAAAGGATTTGGAACTTTTTATTTACTATGTTCTTTGATGTTGATTTAAAAAACTGTTTTAAGTTTAAAAAAAAATAGAATTTTTTTTTATATTTTATAAAAATAAAAGTGTTTAGCAAGTTGTTTTTAAAAACAATTTCTCAAAAAAAAAATTGTTTGAATAAATTGTTTTTAAAAATAAATTTATATTTTGATTTTGTAAAAGCATTATAAATTTAATTTATATAATATTAATTAAATTTGATTCAAGTCTTATTAAAAATGAAAATAGTTTTGTAATTATAAATAAGTTAAAAATAAATAGTTTTTAGTAAAATATGAATAGTAATATTATAATAAAATCATAAATTATATTTTTATAAAAAATTAGAAAAATATGGATATTAACATCTTCTATAATTATTTAAAAAAAAAGGATAATAATAAGTTAAAATAATAATTATTAACAATATTTATTTAGAATGAATTAAAAAATAAATAAATTTTTTTTTCACATGTAAATGGGTCAAGTTTTTCATTACATATGCACATTTGATACTCAACCATAGACATAAGATTTAAAATGCTTTGATAAGTAATTAATTAGATATTTTTTTTAATTATTAAATTATTCTTACAAATTAGAAGATTTATTAATGAATTTAAAGTATTAATGATGTCTTGCTTAATTTAGAATCTATTTATCTAATAAAAAAATTAAAAATATATATAATTGTATTTATAGGAGAAATAATAAATTCATGACTTACAATGTATCGGTTTTCATCTATTATTTTTTTATTTTAAAAAATTGTCAAACTCATTAGTAAATCAAATACAAAGTATCACTTAATTTGAAACTCATTTTCTAATAAGAAAATTTATAAAAAAAAAATACAATTATTAAAGAAAATAAATAATAGAGTCATTATAAACCAATTTTTATTTACAAATTTCTACCATTAATTATATCACTATTTGTGTTTCAAATTATTTTTTAAAAAAAATATTAGGCTTGTTAATAAATTTAAGGCGTCAAGTATTATTTTATTTGGAATTCATTTATTTAGGGAAAATTTGGAAAATATGGTTTCATGTATTATTTTATACCCATTTTCATCCATAAATTTTTTGTATTAATTG